>JANGFH010000511.1:0-10298 GCA_025758715.1 Glaciozyma martinii | reverse complement strand
AGCCGGGGAGGGAGATGGGGAGGGGAGGGGGAACCGGAGGAGTCGCCTTGCCAGAGTCGTTCGAGGTGTTGCGGGCTATGGCGGAGGACCCGATTGCGCGAGCTGGGGTGGAAGAAGGCTGGGGAACCGGGGAGGCCGCGGCGGGAGTCGTGGGAGCTGTCGAGGAGGTTGCTGTTGGCGGGCGAGGCTGACTGCGGACGAACTCGCGCGCTTCGACGCCCGTCACGTCCTGGGTGCGCGTCGTGACTCCCATCGGAGTGGTGACGGTGATGGTGTTGCTGGCGCCTTCGTCGTTGGGTGCCGAGACGGAGCATTCGATGCGATAGCCGGGAGGGAGGAAGGTGTTGAAGCCTTGGATGAGGGAGGGGTGGCCACGGAAAAGGGTGCTGACTCGGTCGATTACGCCAGGCGTGTCGATGCTGTAGACCAAGGGCTCAGTACGGGTCAGCTGGGAGAGGGCGAGAGCTCACTTTTGAGTCTTGAAGTCCTTCATGATGCTGCAGGACGAGGGGACGGTGAGCTCTCGCTATGGGTGGGGACTCGTTCAGCTCGACTCACTTGAGGAACTGGTCGTACACTTTAGAGAGCACGATACAAGTCAGCTGTCGCTCCCTCTGTTCGAGCTGGACCAGGTCCCCGGCTCTCCCGCCCCCCACAGCCCACGTCGGAACTCACCCTCGTATTCACTCGAGAACTGCTGCTTGACGCGATCCAAGTACTGCAACGCATCTCGAACGTTGAGTGGTCGAAAGGCGCTGGCTGCTGCTGCACTCGAAGGGTGTACGGGGGCGGGGGCTGGAGTTGTTGCGGGCTCCTCGGGACGCTCGTAGGCGGCGAAAGGAGTTGGAGTGGCGCGAGCTGGAGCGACTGAAGGCGCTGGTGACTGTCTTGAAGGTTCTCCTGAGCCAGAGGCTGAGCCTGGAGCCGACATCCTCGTAGGGTGGGCAGCTTGTAGGGGACCCAAGGGAGAAAACGCTCAGCCCAAGTCGATTCGAGCGTGGGAGAACAGAGTCAACCAGCCAAAATCCAGAGGGAGCTTCTTCGCCTTGTACCTTGCTCTCCCAACAGCTTCGTTCGAGTCGAACAGCGGTCCCAGGTAAAGGATGAAGGTACGGCGCTCCACCAGCCTAGCGGCAGCTGCTCTCGTTGTGATCCCGCTCGTGCTCGCCTCTCCCTGCGTCCTCTCTGATTCCTCGGGGACCTACGACCTCCGCCCGCTCCAACGCAAAGGTGAGCTTCTCCAGCAGATGCTCATCTGGAGCTGGACTAATTTCACGAGCAGGCAGCGATTACAAGGTCCGGAATGGCGAGAATGGCGACGAGTATCTGCTCAAGTGCGTCACGGCTTCTCGGACGCGGAGGGGCGGAGCTGACGCCTTTATTGCAGCTTCTGTGGACCCAGTAAGTCATTGCCTTGCTCCCTCTGAGCCACGCTGACTTGTCACAGTCCAAAGCAGCACGTGGGCAGTCGATCGTGCGCTCCTTTCTTGCCACTCTCAGCTCCAAGCTCACTCGCTCCACTCGCAGGCTCCGAGACTGTAGGCGCGTACTTTGAGGAACCTCGCGGAGGGATCTCTTTGGGGTGCGTTTGATCCTCGCTATCCAGGCGGAAGCTGACCCCAAGCGCAGTCAGTGGAACGAAACGGCTAGCAACAACGAAGGCGTCCTCTCGCTGCGCTACCTCTCTGGCACCGCGTGTCCCAACTCGTCCGCCAAACGCTCTTCCATCATTCAACTGTTCGTCCTCCTCTCCAGGATCCTACTCGGCGCTCTCGCTGACATCGAGCAGGCAATGCGACACTTCCTGGACAGCGGGCTCTCCACTTCTCGTCGGAGTGATTGATGACTGCTCCTACTTGTGCGTCGCTGCTCTCTTCTCGCTCCTCTCTGACTGACACTCACGCAGTTTCTCCTTCAAAACTCCTCACGCCTGCCCAGTCTCGATCGTCGCATCCGCCTGGAGCGCAATCCTAGTCTTCCTCTCCTTGTATGTACCTCCTTCCTCCTCCCCAGCCTCTCTAACCAGTCCCTACAGCGTCATAATCGCCGCCCTCGTCTCTTTCCTCTCTGCAACAACCTACAACCGTCTCGTCCTTCGCAAGCGCGGCACCGAGCAATTCCCCTCTGCCTCCAAGCTCTCCGACTCCCTCGCCTTCATCAAAGACATGACCATAATCGCTGCGATCGTGCGTCCCTCTCCCTCCGTCCCTCGAAACTCTCGCTAACGACATTCGCAGGGAACGCTCGACGTGCTCGCAAATGCCTGGGAGAGGATGAAATCGTGGCGGTTCCGCGAGCGGACGGCGCAGGGCGTGGATTATACGCGCGGGGCGTGGAGTCGGGCGGCGAGGGAGGGGTTTGAGAGGGTTCCTTCTGGGGTCGAGAGTGGGAAGGAGGAGGGGGTGGGGAGGGAGAGGTTTAGGGATGAGGAGGGGTAATTGCAGCTGCTAGGAGTGCTTCCAAAGAGCTTATCGAGGACTGCAACCCCGGTAGAGTCTGAATCTGAGATCCTCTCCTTCCTCCCCAGAGCTCGCAGGAGGGGGTCGGCGAAAGCGGCGCTTCTGCTCTCACACAACCGCACCTTCGTAGGTGACGTCCGCCACTCTAGCTCGCCGCCGACATGGGAGTCAACGGCCTCTGGCAGCTCCTCAGCCCTGTCGCGCGACCCATCGCCTTGGAGACGCTGGGCGGGCGGCGCCTCGCCATCGACGCCAGCATCTGGATGTACCAGTTTCAGATGGCTATGCGAGACCGGAAGACGGGAGACCCGCTGCAAGGAGCGCACATCAGTACGCTCTGCTCTCACTCATAGCCAGGGACACGGCGAGGAGGAGGGAGGAGAGGGCGAGAGCTGACTCGGCGACTTGGTGCTCCGTGCAGTGGGAACGTTCAGGAGGATCATGAAGCTGCTGTATCATGGGATCAAGCCGGTGTTTGTGTTTGATGGGGACGCGCCTATGCTCAAGAAAAGGACGATCGTGCGTTCCAAGCTGCTGGAGTTGCTGAGGAAGCTAACCTGCTCGCCGCACGCAGGCGGAACGCAAACGCCGCAAGGCTGGAGCGACGAGGGACCTCGCCAAGACGGCTCAGCAGCTCCTCTCTGCTCAGCTTCGACAAGCAGCGGCCGAGAACGCTCTGAAGAAGTGCGTCGCTCTCTCCTTGCGCTGACCATCACCGCTCACAATCGTGCCCTCGCAGGCGCAAGGCCAAGGGCAAGGAGAAGGCTCAACCAGCCGAGTACGACACTGGCGAGCAGATCGACCCCAACGCTGTCTACCTCGACGACGTCGATCCCGACTCCCCTCGCAAGCGACCTTCCTCCCTCCCCAATCCCTCCCCCCTCAAGAAGTTTGTCCCCAAGGACGCGTACGCTCTCCCAACCCTCGAAGGCTCTCTCGAATCCCGCGCGAAAGCTTCCGACTCGCGTATCGCAACCGACGCAGAGATCCGCGACTTCTTTGACGGGATGCGGCCAGAGGACTTTGACGCCGATTCCAACTTTATCGACTCGGACTTTTTCGCCAACCTCCCCACCGAAGTCAAGTACGAGATTATCGGTGACCTCCGCATCAAGTCGAGGCAGGTCAATCACCGCAGGGTCGACGAGATGCGGACCCTGGGGACTGCTCTCGACTTTTCGCGCGCGCAAATCAAGAACCTCATGCAGCGTAACACGCTCACCCAGAAGCTCTTCTCCGTCACGGACGCCATGGGCCAGTCGACGATCGCCATCCCGACTCGCGTCGCAGGCGAACGGAATCGCGAATACCTCCTCGTCAAGCAAGACGCCGACAAGGGTGGCGGATGGGTCCTCGGCGTCAAGGATCCCAAGCTGCACAACAACGAGCAGATTACGATCGATACGACGTCGGACGAGAGCTCGAATGGCCAAGGGACCGATTCGGACGACTTTGAGGAGGTGCGAATTCCGAAAGCAAAGTGCGCTCCTTTCGCCTTCCACACCCTTTCGCCTTCCTAATTCTCCCCTTTTGGAACAGACGCGCTCGCTCTCCTTCCCTCGACCCCGAAGTCCGTCGCACTCTCGCGATGGAAGCCATTCGCGCCCGCTACGCCCCCGAGGTCGCCCCGACTCTCGATCCCTACCTCGACCAACCGACCATTCGGCGCCAAGGCTCCCTTTTCAAGTCCAACCGGCGTTCACGGGTCGAACTCGAGGAGGAGATGGACCCAGAGCTGCAGGAGGCGTTGATGGAGAGCGCCGCGATGGCCAAGGCGCCGTTGCAGATGGAGGAGGATCCCGAGCTGCGGGAGGCGCTCGAGGAGAGCGCCTTGTTGGCGCAGCTGGCGAGCGCTGTCGGTGATTATGATGCGGGGACTTTGGAGGCGAGCGGCTTGAATGCGGTGGCGAGCGGGAGTGGGAGCAGGCCGGCGGTCGACGATGGCGGCGAGTCGGATTCGAGCCTCGAGTACGGCAATCTCCCGTCGCGAGCTGCGTCGCCAAAGCCCGTGCCGTCGAAGGTCTCTCTCCAGGAGCTCGATTCGGACGACTCGGACGCGTTCGAGGAGGTCGACCCTGTCGCCGTCAGCCGACTTGCGACTGCTACCTCCAACCAGCCGACCCTCGCAGCTCGTTCTCGGATTATTCCTCCCCCTGCCATCCTCCAGCGCCCTTCGCCCCTCCCCTCCCACGCCAGCACCCGCCCTCTCCCGCCTTCCGACAGTCTCCCACCAAACGTCAGCTCGCCCCCTCCAACACATGACAGTCCACCACCCGAACCTGCCCCATATCGCTCCTCGCTCATGGATACCCTCCTTCCCTCCGACTCCGACTCTGATTCGGACGTCGAGGTCGTCGAACCCGCTCCCCTCCCTCCCCTTTCGCAGTGCCCGATCCCTCGCCAACAACTTCCAGCGCCAGTCCCGATCTCGAACGATGAACCGGCTCGAATTTCTCCCACTTCTCTCGCCTCCCCTCGTCGAGAAGCGGCGGAGGACGACGTCGACTTTGGCGACGACGACCTGCCCGTCTTCTCCGTGCGGAATGCAGCGAGGAATCTCGGCCTCGAGTCGAACGTACCCTCCAATTATTTGCGCGATGGGACGCCGAAGCCAAAGCCGTCGACGCCGGAGCCTTTGCTCGAGATGGCACCGGAACGCCTTCCTTGGCCCAAGCGAGCTCTTTCGCCGAAACCCCTCCCTCCCGTCGAAAGTCCACCCGCCCCCAAACGCTCTCCTTCGCCCGAAGCCCTCCCCTCGCCGCAACTCAGCCAGCACGAGCTCGAAGCCCAGCCGCAGCAGAAGGTCGACGAATTCGACTCGGACGAGGAGGTCTTCGAATGGGAGAACAGTCCTACGCCTCCGGCTCGCGACTCTAAGCAGGCACCTCTCTTTCAGCCAGCGCCAGAGGACGACGAGATCGACTACGCGGCCGAGGAGGAGATTGAGGCGATGCGGAACCTCGATCGCGAGCAGGAGCAGTACGCCGACATGATGTCGCAGCTCAAGAATCGGAGGCTCGACGACATGCACAAGGAGGCGAGGGAGGACGTCGCCAAACTTACGGCGAAGAAGAACGCGGAGCAGAGGAACGCGGACGGCGTTACGCGGCAGATGGCGTCGGACATCAAGGTGCGCAGACGGGTGCCGTTGCCGTTGGTCGCCAAAGCTGATCCTGGTGCGTTCGCAGGACTTACTCGAACTCTTTGGGCTCCCATACGTCGACGCTCCTCAAGAAGCCGAAGCCGAATGCGCCGAGCTCCTCTCCCGCCACCTCGTCGACGGGATCGTCACGGACGACTCGGACGTGTTCCTCTTTGGCGGCTCGCGGATCTACCGCAACATGTTTAACGACAACAAGTACGTCGAGTGCTACCTCCTCTCGGACCTCGAGAAGGAGCTGGGACTCGATCGCGGCAAGCTCGTTCGGCTGGCGTACTTGCTCGGAGGCGATTACGCGGATGGGCTGCAGGGAGTTGGACCGGTGTTGGGTCGCGAGCTGCTCGAGGAGTTTAGTGGGGAGGACGGGCTGCAGCGGTTCAAGGAGTGGTGGATGAAGGTGCAGAGTGGGAGGGACGACGAGGAGGACACCAAGACGGCCTGGAGGAGGAAGTTTGTGCGTTCCCTTTCGCTTTCGCTTTTCTCTCTGGGTGCTGGCGATGTTGACGTCGTTTGCGTTCGCAGAAGAAGGGCCACAAGAACCTCTTTATCGACTCGGCCTGGCCGAACCCTGCCATCGTGCGTTCTCTTTCTCCTCCTGCTGTTCCCGAGGTCTCACCCCTCACGCAGGCTCAAGCGTACTACAAGCCCGCCGTCAACAAGGAGGACGAGCCTTTCAGCTGGTCCGGTCCCGACCTCGACGGCCTTCGAACGTGCGTCTTCCTCCTTTCTCCCCTTGCGGCTCGAGCTAACGGCCTTGTCTCGCAGCTACCTCAACACGACGCTCACCTGGAGCAGCTCCAAGACGGACGAGCTCATGCTCCCTCTTATCAAGCGACAGAACCAGCGCAAGGGCGGCCAACTACCTCAGCAGCAGAGTCTCTCAAACTAGTGCGTTTCCTTCCTTCCCCTCCCTTCCTGCTCCTGCTCACCATCCTTCGAATGCAGCTTCGACGTCTCGGCCGGTAACGGACCTCTTCCCCCGCGCGAGCAACGCGTCGGCTACGCCAGTTCGCGCCTGCAGAACGTCGTCCAGGTGCGTTCCTCCTCCCTCCCTCTTCCACTTCCCCTCTGACCCATCTTTCCAGTCCTGGCGCAAGAAGCAGAAGTACGGCGAAGGAGCCGACGAGCTCTCGAGCGCAGACGAGGACGTTCTCCTCCCTCCTCCCGCGAAACGAGTTCGCAAGACCGCAGCAAAGGGCAAAGCCAAGCCCGTCACTCCTATCGCCAACTCCGGATCGGACGACGAAGCGCCTGCGCCCAAGAAGGCGCGCAAACCTCGTGCGAAGGCGGCCTCGAGGAAAGGACCTGCGAAATCGACGGCGGCGTCGAGGAAGAAGGCGGCGAAGGAGGCGAGGGACAGGCGGGCGGAGGAGAATGGGGGAGTTTATTCGAGTGAGGAGGATTTTGGAGAGGTGAGGGTGAGGGAGAAGGCGCCGAAGAGGAGGGCGACTAAGAGGCCTGTTGTGGAGGAGGGGAGTGAGAGTGGGGGGGAGGGGGGAGGGAAGAGGAGGAGGGTTGTCGAGAGCGAGGAGTGAGGGATACCCAGCAGTACTTGCACCAGATGTACCAACGTTGCCCTTCGTTCCAATTCTAGTCCAAATTTCGCAACAGACCCTCCCTCGTTCCAAAAGATCCCTACTCCTCGAGCTACGCAAGCTTCTCCTGCATCTGCTTCTCGATGAGCTCGATAACCTTGGCGCAGAACGCCTTGTCGCTCGTCTCGGGCCTCTGCGAAGCGTCCAACCTCGCCCAGGGGACAAAGTACCCGCCGCTCTGCGCGATCGTGACGTCGGGCGAGGTACCGCCGTACAGCTGCGTGATGGCGCCGAGAGGAGTAGGGTGGAGGAGTAAAGCGTTCTGCGAAGTTGGGAATTAGTCAAGTCCTGTGAGGAGGAAGGGAGGACGCACGCCGACCAATCGCAGGATGTTGGGCGAGTGGCGTTGGAGTTCCGATTTGATGTTTCCGGGGTTCTGCGACGCAGCCATGGTGAGTGGCGCTCGCAAGGATGCAAGAACGCAAGAAAAGGACGTACGAGAGAGACGGAGATGATCCCAGCGGGCTTGAGCTTCTCAGCCCAGTGCTGCGCCAAAATGATGTTGCCCATCTTGCTCTGCCCGTAGAGCCCCATCCCTCCGGCCCCAATCTTGCCACCGAGGAACTGATCCTCGAGGTTGACGCCTCCCTTCGTCGCGAACGCGTGGGCTGAAGATGAGGTGGTAACTATCCGCACCGAGTTGGGAGGAGAGGCGGCGGCGGTAGAGCGGAGGAGAGGGAGCAGCGTCTCAGTGAAGACAAAGTGGCCGACGACGTTCGTTCCCCATTGAAGTTCGAGGCCGTCGACTGTCGCACTGCCCTTGGGGGGCGTCATAACACCAGCCGAGTTGAAGAGGAGGTGCAGCGCCGTCTCCTTCCTGTGCGTGCGCACGTCAGCTCCTGCCTCTCCTTCCCAAGGTTCCTCCAGAAAGAAAACGCACGAAAGGAACTCCTCAGCAGCAGCCTTGGCGGCCTTGACGCTCCCTAGGTCAAGCTGGAGGTAGTGCACGTCGTTCTTGCCGGTGACCTTCTTCAAGTCTGCGATCGCCGCCTCTGCCTTTGCAGGCGTGCGTGCAGCCTGTCCCCATCCGCATTAGCTCCTCTCTCTTCCTCCGGAGCAGCGCAGGAGACGCACCACGTAGACCTTGGCTCCGTGCGCGAGGAGCGCCTGAAAGGGAAGGGGATGGTTCGATGAGCTCGTGCGGGAGTACAGGGGGGCGCCGGAGGACACAGAGGAAGAACTCACCCTAGCGCACTCTTTTCCGATTCCAGTGTTGCTGCCCGTGACGATGGCAACCTTGCCTGAGAGGTCAGGGATGTTGTCCTCGGTGAAGAGCGACTTGGGAGGGAACGACTGGGAGAGGACGCCGATTTTCGAGGTGGTAGGAAGCATTGTCTAGGACAAGGTGGCTGGGAGAGAAGAGAAGAGTGGCGGGAGGTGGAGCGAGGGAGAAAGAGGGGGACGACGCCTCTCGGCACTGAGGGCGACAACTGCTCAGCGCTCAGGGCTGAGCTCAGAGTGGGCCGAACAGCGCACGCAAAGCTCAGGATACTCTGGCGCGTGTGTTGGATTTCACCCAGTGGAGGGTTAGGGTTAGTAAAAGCTGGAACGAGTTCAGTCAACATGCAAAAAACAACAAACAGCGACGACGCCCTGCTCCTCTCCTCCCCCCGAGTACACCCCTCCCCTACAGCTAGTCATGGCTCAGGGAAGTACCCACCGCTCCGTCCCACTCCCGCTCTCCCGGGTCCACCGCCTCCTCCGACCTCTCCGCTCCTCCCTCGCCTCCGTCCAAGCCTCTCTCTCCCTGGCCTCCTCCCGCTCAAACGACCTCCTTCTCCACCGTGCTCCTCCCCCTAAGAGCAAACCACGGGATCTGGTCGACGGAGAGTACGGCGTCACGGGCCAGCTACGCAAGACGGACCGCCAACCCAGCAGCAGTCCGTTCCAGAGCACGAAACGGCGGCACCAGAAGACGACGACGTACGGCTCGAAAGCGGCACAGAGCCGAGCAAAGGAACCGCAGAAGGCGGCGCCTGCGCTCGTACCGCTGGATCCGCGTTCGAGGTTGCTGGCGGCGGGACTCGACGCGGAGACGGTGTTGAAGGTCTTCCACCTCGTTCGGGCGTACAGGAACGTGCTCGAGTGCGTGTACGGGCTGGAGAAGGATGCGGTCAAGGGTTCGAGGGAGCCGTCGAGCTTGGTGGAGATTACGGCGCGCGAGGTGGGATGGGGGATCGAAGATGCAGTGCGGAGTTGCGTGGACGCGGCTGGGAGGAGCGAGGACGAGGACGTCGATCACGAGGACAAGGGGAAGCGTGCCAAGAGTCAAGAAGAGGAGGAAGACGTTACCCTCCTGGTGGACGAGTGGTACGAAGCAACACCAGCCTACTCTCGAAGGTGCGTCCTCTCCCACCTCCCCATGGCTGCCAGCAACTCACCCGTTCGCTCGCTCGCAGATCCGTTCTCGCCCAGCATGCCACATCGATCGTAATCGACGGACTCGAGGACGTCTGCTGCGAGATTCTGGAATCTCTCCTCGAGATCTGCATCAGCCTGAACGCGTACCCCGAAGTGCGTGCCGCTCTCCCTTCCCTCCTACTCCAACTAATCCCTTCCCAGGCCTCCCGATTCTACCCCCCACTTTGCCTCGCGGGATTGTACGCCCCGACCTCGAGCGCACTTGCCCTCGCCCAACGCGCCGCAACCCTCTCCCAGCAATCCCACTTCTTCTCCGCACTCGAATCGACCCTCCTCTCCTCCGCCTTTGCCGCCCGCCTCTTTTACTCGGAATTTCTCGTCCTGCCCTCCCGCCTTGCAGTCACTCCTTCGAATGGCCTCCTCGTCACCGACCTTCTCCACACCCTCGTCGCAGTTGCCGACGAAATGCTCACTTCGATCGCACGGGCCGAGGACACGACGGAAACCCTGCTCGACGGGTCCACTCTCTCGACCGAAGTGATCACTCGTCTGAGCCGGGAACTCTCAACAGCGATCCCCTTCCTCCTCCCTCCCACGCCCTCCCTCCCCTCCCTCGTCGAATCGCTCATCTCCCTCCTCCGCCACTCCTCCAGCGAACCACTCGTCGCCCCAGCCCTCCTCCTCACTCTCTCCTCCCCGACCCCCACCTCTTCCTCCCTCTCC
>JANGFH010000510.1:0-20474 GCA_025758715.1 Glaciozyma martinii | reverse complement strand
CGTGCTGGGAGGGAGAGCTGCGGGCGGGGGGTGGGAGCTGGGTGGCGTCGGGTGGACGTGGTGAAGCGGGGGGCGCGGGAGGAAGGAGAGGACAGGGGCGGAGGGTGGGCGCGACAGGTGCAAGGCCGCGTCTCTGCTGCTGAGAAGAGCGCCTTGGAGGTCTTTTGACGAAGGGCTGCCATCTTGGCTGGGATGTGGGCGAGTGGGAAGAGGAAGAAGCGCGACCAGGCGATTCTCTCCGGGAGCAGCGAGTTCAAAGATTCTCGAGAGCTTCGTGTGTCAAAGGCAGCCTGGTAGACAGTCTTAAGGATTAACTGAGCTACTTGAAAGACAGCTGGACAGGCTTGAGGAAGCGGGGGAGTGCTTGCCCGAGCGAGGAGAGGACGCAAATCCGATAGAGCCTCAGGTTGTTTTTGTTCTTCCCCTCCAGCCGAATCACGGCTCAGCCTTAAGCAGGGCTTCACGCAAGCCACGCCTTTCACTCGGCATGGTGAGTCTCAGCCATTCGCGGGGAGGAGGCGCGCACTGACTCTTGCGCGCAGGACCTCGCAACCCACCGAGCTCTCAACGACAAGGCGTACGACCGGCGGAAGAATGCTGCGCTGGATCTCGAGAGGATAGGTAGGCAAGGGGAACTCCTGGGCATGGGCGGCAAGCTGACTCCTTTCAGTTCGAGACGCGGCAGCAGTGGACGACGTCAAGAAGCTCCATCACATCATCGCGCAACTGTGTGAGCTGGCGGCCAGTCCGCAAGCGAATGGAAGGTCTGGAGCTATCATGGGACTGGCAGGAGTATCGTGAGTAGCCTGGGGAAGGAGTGGGGAGGAGGAGCTGACTACCTCGTCCTGGCCAGTATCGCGCTCGGCCCGAAGATTGCAGACTACCTGGGGGCTATCGTGCCGCCTGTGCTCGCGTGCTTCAACGATGCAGACTCCAAGGTCAGGTACTTTGCCTGCGAGAGCATGTACAACGTGGTCAGTCGCTCGTCCCTCCTGCGGCCCCGTGTCTCTCTCCCCCTGCTCACCTCTCCTCCCTCTCCAGGCCAAGGTAGCAAAGGGCGAGATCCTCATCTTCTTCAATGAGCTGTTCGACGCCATGTCCAAGGTGAGCTCGTCGCGACGCAGCTGCCAAAGCTCCCGCTGACCCCTCTCTCCCCAGCTCGCGGCGGACACGGAGCTCCCAGTCAAGAACGGAGCCGAGCTACTCGACCGCCTGATCAAGGACATTGTCACCGAGCAAGCGTCTACCTACGTCTCTGCTGCCAACCTCGCTTCGCCTCCCTCCTCCCCACGCGCTTCGACCTCGACCTCCGTCGCGTCGGAGGAAGAGCACGAGAAGGTCCCACAGGCCCCCGAACGCGCCTTCTCCCTCCCACGGTTCATTCCTCTCCTCCACGAACGCATCTACGTCCTCAACCCCTTCACGCGGACCTACCTCGTCTCCTGGCTCACCGTCCTCGACTCGGTCCCAGAACTCGAACTCGTCTCATTCCTCCCCGACTTTCTCGATGGACTCCTCAAGTTCCTTGGGGACCCGACGGTCGACATTCGAATCGCGACGCAGAATGTGTTGGCGGACTTTTTGCGTGAGATCAGGGAGGTTGCAGAGGTGCAGAGGGGAAGGGACGAGGTCTGGAAGCGGCGAGGGGAGGAGGAGATGGAGAAGAGTCGTAGTAGGAGGACGAGTCAGATGAGTGTAGGTGCAGAGCGGAAGGAACAGCTGGAGGAGGAGGAGAAGGAGGAGGAGGAAGCCGAGGAGGAGCACCAGGAGGGCGAGGAACAAGAGCACTGCGACGATGGGGACGAAGGCGAGGGGGATGGGACTTGGGTTCCAGGACAAGGAGTGCACGTCGACCATGCTGCGATCGTCGAGATCCTCCTCCAGCATCTCACGTATTCGGGTGAGTCCCATTCCGCCCTGTTTCGCGCTCCAAGCTGATGCTCGGCCCCTTCGCAGACGAAGAGATCCAATCAACCTGCCTCCGCTGGATCGCCGAATTCCTCCTCTTCGTTCAGCCCACTATGGTCCCCTTCGTCCCCCGCCTCATCCCCGTCATCCTCGGCTCCCTCGCACACCACGTCTCCTCGATCCGCACCGCCGCGAACGAAACCAACTTCAACCTCTACAACGTCATCCAGTCCCTCCCTTCTCCGACCCCCGCCATCTTCCCCCTACCCAGCTCGACGAGCATCAACGCCGCAGGCAAGCAGCCCGAGCTCCCACCACGCGACAGAACCCTCACCGCCTCCCCCACCCCCGCCTCGATCCCTTTCCCAACTCTCGTCCAACCCTCCGCCACGATCAGCCGCATCACGTCTACGGACCGCCTCGGTCCAGCACCCCTGACCAAATCGGACGCGTCGCCGACGTTCTCGGCGCAGTTCGAGTCGCTCGACGTTGGGGGGGATGGGCATTCGAAAGCGAGCTCGTTGGATGCGCTGGGTGCGATGGGCGAAAGGGACCCGTTCGATTATGGCGCGACGGTCAATGCGTTGACGCTGCAGTTCTTGAACGAGCACGAGGAGACGAGGGTTGCTGCGCTGGAGTGGCTGCTGATGCTGCATACGAAGGCTCCGAAGAAGGTGCGTCGTCAGGTCGAAGGCGACTAGAGCTCAGCTAACGTCTGGTTTCCAGATCCTCGCCATCGATGACCCCTCGGGAGAAGCGACGCAGAGCAAGTCCCGACGGAACCGCGACGCCGGCTCCGAGAGCGGACTGAGCATCGCACTCCTCCTCAAGATGCTCTCCGACTCATCCGAAAAGGTTCTGCGGAACGACTTGCAGCTCCTTGCGCAGATCTCGGCGAGCTCAGAGGACGAGTCGTCCCATTTCGGCGTCGTCCCGCTCGTGATGAGTTTGCTCGACTTGTTCAGTACGGATCGGAGACTGCTCGAGACGAGGGGGAGCTTGATCATTCGGCAGCTGTGCTTGAGTCTCAACACGGAGAGGATCTATAGGACTTTCGCCGAGATTTTGGAGAAGGACGAGGTGCGTTGGTCTCGCAGCTTTCTAGTTCTCGGCTAACGGTTTGTGCAGGATCTCGAGTTCGCGTCCATCATGGTTCAGAACCTCAACCTCATCATGATCACCTCGCCTGAGCTGAGCGACTTCCGGAAGCGCCTCAAGACGCTGGAATCCAAGGTCCGCTCGCTTCCCCGAATCAGTCACAGGCTGGGAGCTAACTTTTCTTGCAGGACGGTCAAACTCTCTTCACCATCCTTTACCGCTCCTGGTCGCACAACGCCGTGGCGACCTTCTCGCTGTGTCTCCTGGCTCAGGCGTACGAGCAGGCTTGCTCCCTCCTTCAGATCTTGTGCGTCCTCTTCCCAAAGACGCTTGATTCGCTGTAACCCTGACGCCTTGTTCGATAGCGCGGACCTCGAAATCACCGTCAGCCTCCTCATCCAAATCGACAAGCTAGTGCAGCTTCTCGAATCCCCCGTCTTCACCTGTGCGCCCCCTCCCACCCTCCCTCATGGCCAGCCCTGATCCCTTTCTGCAGCCCTGCGACTCCAACTCCTCGAACCAGATCGATACCCCTACCTCCTCAAGGCGATGTACGGCCTCCTCATGCTCCTGCCTCAAAGCAGCGCCTTTGCCACCCTCCGAAACCGACTCAGCGCCGTCAGCTCGCTCGGCTTCATCCAAACCGTCCCCAAGTAAGTCCTCTCTCTCTCGCCCCCAGTGAACCGGTTCTAATCATTCTCGCAGATCCTACGCCGCCACGACGACCAGGTCGAACGTTCGTCGAGGAGACGACATCCGCTGGACCGAGCTACTCACCCATTTCCGTCAAGTCCAGAAACGTCGCTCGTCAGCTGCACAAGCGTCCCTCGGGTCCGACGGGATCGAGAGCGTCGTTTCGCAGTCCAACGCGCCCAGTCCGCCGAGTACTATGAGCTCCGTGGCAGCGAGAGGGGGTCGACGGAAGCCCACGACTGGGATTGGGCGGGCGGACACGGTGGGGAGCACTTCGAGCGTCGTTCGTGGGCCGGGAAGTTGGAGGGGAACGGGACCTGGGAGCGTGCTGTCGTCTTCGTCTCGACCCATGTCGCCGACGGTGACGCAGAAGAAGAGGGGAGTCTCGGTTCCGCCAGTGAAGAAGGTGTAGTTGTGTAGTTGCATTACGACGGGTACGGGAGAGAAACCTGCTGCACAAGATCACTTGCGAGCTGCTCGCGCCTTGTCCTGTCGCTTGCCCTTGGCCTGCAAAACAAGGATCGTCAGAAGTGGGCAGAGGAAGCAGCTCGAAAAGCGAAGGCGTACCTTGGTCCGGTCGAACGCCTTCTCCTCCGCACGCTCGTCCTGAAGAGAGCCCATGATCCTTGCAATCTGGGAGAAAAGGAACTCGTCAGTGATGAGCGACACGTATGAGCAGCGAGAGCGACGCACCTTCTTGCCGTAATCGGCATCCTTGATCGCCTTGAGCTTCTGATCCTCGCTCGCCAAAAACTTGTTGTCCTTGCGCAGCTCGCGGATAGCTCCCTTCTTCTCCTTCTTGTAAAGACTCTTGAGCTTGCTCGCCTCGGCGCGCTCCGTGTCGGGGTCGAACTTGCGGTTCGGGTTGTAGCCCTCGTCGAACTTGGGGATGAAGGTCGCGATGGGGATGGGCTTGTGCTTTTGGAGGAGGAGAGGTTTCCGAGAGGACGAGGCGAACTTGACCATGCGGTGGATCGAGGCCTGCAGGTCTTCGACGCTGGTCTGGAGGAGCGAAAGGTGGGGTCAGCGAAAGCCCCCAAGCGGTCCAGCAACGAAACTCACCTTGATCGACGCAGGAACGTTGGCAGAGACCTTGGAGAGGATGACTTCGGCAGGCTTGAAAAGCTCAATGAAGGCCTCCATCGAGACGTACTTCTCGGCGAGGTCCTTGAGCAGCGCGATCGTCGACGCAGCGAGGTCGACCTTGAGCTGCGTATCGGACGCCTTTCCAGCCAGGCTCGCCGTGAGGTTGAGCGTGCGCGGGGTGAGGTCGTCCGTCGTCCGTAGTCGCAAGCGCTTGACGTGATCCTGCCCGAGGTCCGGCGAGGGGAACGATCCAGGGACGTTTTTGGCCGAGACGGAGGTGGGGACGAGGATGAGGAAGGCGTTGAGGAGGAAGTTCATCGCTTCGGGCACGAGGCGCTTGCTGAACGTCTCGTACTGCCCTGCGAGGGTGCAGAGGAAGAGGCCAGACGCGATATCGCCGACGGTACGGACGCGACCTTGCGAGAGGTACTGCCCGATGAGGAGCATGGCGGCGGCGGCGACGGGGTGGGAGAGATCCGAAGTCGACCAGACAATCCCGACGAGGCGGAGGAGCGTGAGCTCAGGTGCGCCGGGCCACGTCTTCGAGGTGGGGTCGAGAGGTCCTCGAGCGACGCCCCGCACAAAGTTCTTCTGCATGAGGGCGAGCTTCTCGACGTAGTAGAGTGCCGTGGTGAGAGGGTAAGCGTGGGAGAGGGTGAGGAGTTGGGGAAGGAGGGAGTTGATGGAGGTGAAGGTTGTGGGAGAGGGGTTGGAGGCGAGGTGGAGGACGTGGTCGAGGAGGACGTTGGTGAAGGTCTGTAGAACTGGGTCAGCATGGTGCGGGACTAAAGGACTAAAGGACGACAGAAAACGCACCTGGAGCTTCGACTTGTTCTCCTCCCCGAGTCCAGGATGGTACAGCACTCGAATGCGCTTGACGACCGTCGCAGTGTCGGCTTCGGCGATTCCCGACTTGCTAAGGAGCCTCGCAAACTCAGCGTGGGTCGAAGGACAGGGGAAGGTGAAGGGGAGCTCGGGCTTGACGTCCTTTCCGCCCCATGTTCGCGACTTGGTCGGCTCCTCGACGACGACCGAGACGAGAGCTTCGGGAGCTCCGGCGTCCTCAAGCTCCTCGTCCGACTCCTCGAGGTCTCCAACGTCAAGCTCGTCGTCCTCCTCATCCTCCTCCTCCTCTTCCCCGCTGCCCTCCTCACTCTCCTCCTCCTCGCTCTGATCCTCGATGACCTGGTTCTTGAACCCGCCCTCGAGCCCCTTGCCTAACCCCTCCTCAATCATCTCCTCGTCGCTCGCCTCCGCAAAGTCGTCCTCCAAGTCATCTCCCTGCGGCTTCCTCTTCTGCTTCTTCTTCTTCGAAGACCCCTCCTGGTCGCTCTCCTCGTCCGCCTCTCCACGCTGCCTCCTCAACCGCGACTCTTCCCGCTCCTCCAGCTCCTTCGCAGCGTCCTTGGCGAGCTCCAATGGAGTCTTGAGCCTGTTCGTCGCGTGCGCCCTCGGCTCGAGGGCGAGAAGGCGAACGTAGGAATCGTAAGGGTCGAGCTCCTTCGCCTCGACCTGCGCAGGTGCAGGTCGGTCGGTCCCTTCGTACTCGAACGCAGCTGCAGGTCGACCGACCGTCGGCTCCGCCTCAAACTCGTTGTCGGATCCCGAGTCGGATCCTCCGCCTCCGCCGATGAGCTTGCGAAGGAGTTCGCGGTCGACGCCCGACTTGCCAGCGGCGGCGAGGGCGGCTTCGAGCTCCTCGTCATTCATGCCCTCCGAGCCATCGGACCCGCTTCCCTCTCCATCCGACTCGCTATCGTCGCCCGCTGCCTCGTCGTCCTCCATATCGTCGTCCTCCATATCGTCGTCCTCGTCCTCTGACTCGGCGGCGGGTGCAGGAACGCTCTTGCTCGTGCTGGCCACCGGAGGTCGAGGGATGCTGCCTCCTCCTCCGAGCATCAGGCGAAGCTCCTTGAGCTCGGCGTCGAGGGCTACTCGAGCCTCATCGTCGGCCGACTTGACCTTTTGTCGCTCGTACTGGATTGCGGCAGGGATTAGGTCCGTTCGACGCCTCCTCCCCAAAGTGGGAACCCACCTTGTAGGCCTTGCTCTTCGCCATCACCTCCTCCATGATCTCAGCCTTGGTACGCTTCCTTTCGGGCTCCTGCGCGCGCGCGAGAGAGAGAGAGAGAGAGAGAGTCAGCTCCTGCAGCACCGTCCAGCACGAGGATCGCGTACCTCCTCCGCCTCTGCCTCCGCAACCATCCTCCTCCTCAACAGCGGCTCCCGATTCGTACTACTCGCCCCATTCGCAATCGCATCTCCCAGTCCTCCCCACCCTCCAGCATCCAGCTCCTCCTCATCTCCAAAGCCCAGCTTCCGTCCCCCGTGCGTGAGCTCTCCTCCGTCGTCTCCATCGCCGTCCTCGAGGTTGAAGCGCGCCTTCTTCGAACTGCCGAGTCGGGATTGGCGTTCGGCGGTGAAGCGTTCGAGGGCCTTCTCCTCGGGCGTGAGAGTCGAGGAGTTTTCGCCAAAGCGGTGGTCGAGGAACGTGGAGGTGTGGTTACGAGCTTCGAGCTGGGGCAGCAGGATCTTCTTCCTCTGCAGATCGTTACAGCGCCAAGGTTAGCTGAGTCTCCTTGGCTGGAGCACAGAGAGACTCGGACGCACCTGCTCCAATCCTGCCTGCCTCGATTTGCCAGGAGCTCCCTTCTTGCCCTCCTCGAGCTTGCCCTGCCGAGTGACGACTTGGAACTTCTTGTTCTCCTCGCGAACGTCAAACTTGTTGAAGTCCTTGCCGATGGCGTCCAGTTTGGCGGTGCGATGCCCCTGAGAAGTGGACGAGAGCTGCTTCTTCTGCGCCTTGCGCTTGCGAGGATCCTTTGGCGCCGAGGTTCGAGAGAGTCCAGAGTCTTTGAGAGTACTCTTCAGCTGGCTTAGTTGAGAACCTCCCATCCTTTGCTGGAGCGTTGGCGGAGGCAGACCGACCCGCCACGTCCAAAACTTCGAGTGGAGGAAATCTCTCCGCCGTCGACTCCGCGCTCTCGCTGGGGGAGAGAAAGGGACGCTTCTTAAGGCTTTTCCCAAAGCTACTCGTTCACTGGAAACAGCAAGATTGCTGGGTAATAAATGTGATGGATTGCGGGCACAAAATCGCGCTCGGTGGGCGTCCCCCTCCTCCCCTCTCCTCTCCTCTCCTCCCCTCTCCTCCCCTCTCCTCCCACTCCTCCTCTCGCCGCCCCCTCAGCGCAGCAACTGATCGATATGCTGGTCTTGAAGCTGTCTACCGATCGCAAACGCCAGAGTGGGAGGAACGGCGTTGCCTGCGAACCAAAGAAGGCCGTCAGCGAGGGGAGAGGACGCTTCGCAAGGAGAAAATCTCGCACCGATCAGCTTGTACTGCGTCGTTCTGCGCGTAAAAGAGGGTTCGTCAGTGCGGAGAAGGAGGAGCAGAGAGACGAAACGCAAATGCTCGTCGACTCCTCTTTCGCTCGAGAGAAAGCGTAGGCATCAGGGAAGCCTTGTACGCGTGCGGCCTCGCGAGGAGTGATGAGGCGGTTGAGGTAGGGGTGGAGGGTCGCTCCGTGAGAGCCTCCGTTCTGGACCTTGACGGTAGTCGTGAGAGTTCCAGGAACCTTGCTCATCGTGAGGCGGCCGTACGACGGAAGCTGCGAAGATTCGTTAGCGCCTCGGTCAGGAAGAATGGGAAGGCCAGGAGTGTACCCACGACTTGACGACCGGTTGAAGGTGGGATGGGAGGTCTACATGGATCGAAGGCATCAGTTGGGCTCGAGAGGAGGAGAGGAATCACCTCACCGCGCTCGTCGCCGCCCTCGGGCGGGATGGCGCAGAGGCGCTGGACAACCAGAGGGCGGATGAAGCGATTGACCGAGTGCGAGGTGAGAGGCGATCCGGCTGGCCTGAGATCCGCTCGCTCGTTCCACCGAATCGCCTTCTGGAAAGGCGAGGTCGCCACCTTCAGGTCAAAGTCGTGAATGACCTCGTTGACCGTATCGTGCCTGAAGGCGGGATATGGACGAGGGACAGCTCCGGGGGTGGGGTCAGCAATCTCGAACTTGGGGAGGTCCGACGTGACTTGGTCGAAGGCGGGAGCGAGGTGAGGAGAGGTGTTGTCCTGGCTCGTGCTCACGCAGGACTTGACGTCCGACCCGCCATCGTCGGAGGGGTGGGAGACAGTGGATCCTCGAGTCTTGTGCACGCTCCAAGGCTGAGGGAGGGCGAGGGAGGGGAGGCGGATTTTGGTTCCGACGACGAACAGGCGGCGGCGAGACTGGGGAGTGAGGACTGCTTCGGCTTGGAGAATGCCGAAGGAGACTTGGTACCTGCGAGAAGCGTCAGCGACGCTCAGCCTTCCAGAAGCGAGAAGTACTGACCCGAGCGAGTCGGCGATCTCGACGAAGAGCTTGGTCAATCCCTTGTCGACCTCTGCCTCGCCGTCGAGAGAAGGGAGCTCCGCGAAAATCATGTCAACCACGTTCTCGAGAACGCTGTTGATACCGGAGCAAGGGTCAGCACCAAGGGAGCAGGCGCGTGACGTGGGAACAACGCACAAGTACGAAGGGCAAAACAGCTCCACTGCCGACAAGAACGCGAAGATGAGGAAAGAGCGAGGGTTGTCGAGGAGCTTCTTCCGGTTGGCCTTGGAGTGCGAGCAGCACGGGGGCGAGCCGAAGACGATGTCGACGGGCTGCGCAGGCAAGGCGAACTTGGGTTTGTGCACTTGATACCGCTGCTGCTGCGCGAAGCTCTCGAGGACGTCGGAAATCTCCGCTTCGTGCGCGGCGACCTCCTTGTTGTTCTCCCTGCAAAATCTCGTTAGTCTCAGTGGACAAGAGCCGACGAGGAAGCTCACTCGTAGATGCGACAGGCGTCCTTGTCCATCTCGATCGCTGCGACAACCTCGATGCCTGCCTGCTTGAAGCCCTCCGTGAGTCCTCCAGCGCCAGCGAAGAGGTCGATCCCTCGAAGGCGGCGATCCGGAGCAAGGTCGCGCTCGTACGCCGTCCTCTTTGCTCGCTCGTCCTGGCAGCGCCGACAGCGGTTCTCCTCGTGGTCGGACGGGTCGTAGTCCTCGAGGTCACATTCGGGTGCGAGGAGACCGTCGACGTTGAAAGGGAGTGATGAAGGGAGATGGACTTGCTGGATGAAGACGAAATGGCCTCCGATGCGTCGGTAACGTTGAAGCTGGTCGTCGCTGGAGAAAGCCGCCGAGTGCGTAACGACGCAGTGTCCCTTGAGGTACTCGAAGCTACACGAGTGCTCGACGTTCGTAAGAATGAGCTCTCGCTCGTCGAGCTCGTCGTCCTGCTCGTCGAGCTCGGCGTCCTCGTGCAGCTCGTCCTGGCGCCTGTAGTACCGCAAGACGACCTTGCGAGGTTGGAAGACGCGGGAGCCGCCTTTGATCTTGATCTCGCTGAAGTCGAAGCCGGTGATTCGAGCGACGGCGAGGCGGCGGTCGGGGCCGACGAAGACAAGGACATCGTCTTCAAGGTGGTAATGGACTCCCTCCATGCTGATCTCGGTGTCGTCCTTCGAGTAGGTTCGCGAGGCGAGGTTTTTTGAAGGGGAGACCAGCAAGGCGACGCTCGCAGCATCGACATGGTCGAAGTCGAGCTTCGTCGCAGAGTGACGTCGGCGGCTTGGTGAGAGGGTCCTCGATTTTGGAAGCGTCGCGGTACGAGGAGGTCTCGGCGTCCCAGTAGGTCTTGTTGCGATTCTTGTTAGTCTTGCGACGCGCCAGAACGACTTGGACGAACCTGTAGTAGGAGGCAGGTGAAGATTTGACGTGGCTTCGCTGAACTGTCACCGTCCCAAGAGCAGCGAGGCGTCGTAGCACTGACAGTTCTCTTTCAAAAAGAGATGTCGATACGGAGCCACGCCAGCGACGAACGTGCCCGCGGGATTCGAGCGGTGCTCAAACCACTGCAAATGGGCGAGGATGCGTCCGCTGGGCTCGCTGTAGAAGTAGATGATCTTGGCGAGCCTGAAAAGAGGAGTAAGCACCCGGGAGAAGCTGCGAAAGCGGAAACGCACCAGGGAGTCACCGCCGAGCTCAGTGTTCCTTCTCGATCCGTGATAGCGACAGTAGCTCCCGCCCTGTCAAACTGAACTGATCAGTGCTGCTTTCGATGCACGCTCGCACTTGCGTACTTGATGTGAACGCCTCCAATGCGAGCGGCATTGAACACGCGAACCGGAGCACCGAGCCCATCGCAGAACTCGCCAAGCACCTCGTCGTAGGCTTTGCAAGTCTGCGAGGAATCGGAGGCGTCGTAGCGATGGTAGAGCCGACGGAGGTGTGCCTCCTGCACCTCGTCGCCGTGGCGCTGCTTGGCGAGCTCAGCCTCGTCGTCCTCTGGTGAATCGCTCTGCGACAAGATCCTTCCGGGGAAGAATGGACGTGCGACGCGTCCGACGATCGGAAAGAGCAGCTGGGAAAGGGAATATCGTTAGAGGCCGCCAGCAAACCGGGATCCTCTCCGAGAGAGGTCGGAACTCACAAGACGGGTTTGAGGGCGTCCTGAAGCTGCTTCGTGTAGATGTCCTTCTCCTTGAGCTCCTTGACGATGCGAGGGAGATGAAAGTCGAGCTCGGTTTTCGTGAAGGTGGACGGGACGATCTTGTGATGGGAGGGAGTCGACGCGGGGACGGCGTAGTCGAGGACGTATCGTTCTAGGTTCTCGTCGTCCTCCGTGGGACGATTCTGACGTGTCGAGAAGCCGCACGACCGGACTGCCTCGAAGAGATGGCCGAAGCGGAGAGCCTCCTCGAACGTCTTTGAGTAGCTCGGCGGAGCCGCCCGTAGCTCGTACCACGCCCTGATCGTCCTGATCCAAAGTACTCCCCGCTCGACGTCGAGGGCTTGAACGTCTGTGATGCGCACTCGAGTCGGAAGGATCGCCTCGTCGGAGCCCCGCGCTTCCCATTCGTTGGTGGGACCGGCGAGCCCGACGAGAACCAGCTGGGACTTGGTCTTCTTAACGTCGAGCAGCGAAACGTCCTTCCCGTTCTCGGTGGTGAGGCGAAAGTCGGTGATCCACCGTAGCGGTAGGTCGTCGCCGACGTCGACGTCCTCATCGAAGAGCAGAGCGAGTGCGTCCTCTGCACTAACTCATCAGCGGCAAGTTCTTCCGGTACGAAAACGAGAAACGAGACTCACCAGACACCTCCTGCGGCTTGAGCTCAGCGTCGGTCTGCTCACTCCCACTCCCCACGTCGACCATCTCGCTGTCCTCGGCCACGGACAGAGAGAGAGAGGGGACTTGAGATGCCGGTGATGGGAGGTTCTACTCGTTGACGCTGAAGCGGCGGCGGAAAGAGGGGTGGGGAGTAGGGGAGCGACGGGGGATCGCGAGTTCGTCCACGTCCACAGCGCGCTGTTCTGGGGCGTCAGTAAAGCGGTGCAGCACGCTTCAGCTCAAAAATACGCGCCTGCTTTCCCTGTGCCTTAAGAGAGAGCTTGGGCTTGATAGGAGAGGCCTAGAAAGAAAAGACGCGTCAATAGGAGCGCGGGGTGGGAAGGTGGTGGGAAGCCTCACCTGTCGAGCTTGAAGTCGCGAAGGTCCCGCAACAACGTTCTCCTCCCTCGAATCATTTCGTCCAGGTCGTGTTCGACGCCTTTGGAAGCTCCCGCTTGAGCCCAGCTTTCGAGGTCGCACCAATCGACGCGCGCTTCTTCCTCGAGGGTCCGCTTCTCTCCGCGATGATCTCGACCGAAGAATTCGAGTTGTAGTTCTGCGGAAGCGCGTCGGGGGTCAGCACGCGCAGAGGAATGCTGGCAAAAAGCAGCCAGCAAGGCAGCAGGCTCGACTCCCGACGGTCTTCTTGCGCCGCGTAGTACTCATAGCGCGTTTCGGAAACCAAGGCACAAAGCAGAAATCATCGTCTTCGTCGTCGTCCTCAGCCGGCGGGACCTCCTTCAACGTAGTCCGGGGTGCCTTCGTGATGCGCTCCTTCGAGGCCGACGGCTCCCCATCCATCGCGGCGCCGTAGCGCCTCTTGTTTTGCCGCTTGAGCAGAGAGGATCCCGCCCATCGCTGTGCCGGCCTGCGTGCTGGGCTGAGCTCGCGGGGTTCGAGGAAGAGGGCTTGGTTTGGAGAGAGGAGTACGAGGTTTGCGGCGCGTTGCTGGGCTTCTGGTGAGAGGTTCGGCTGAGCGTAGAGGTGGTGCTGAGCTGCAGAGGGTCGGGGGGAGCGAGCGGGAGGAGGAGCAAGCTGCACCGGCCACATTTTCAATCTCCGATCCAACTTGGCGCATTCGTGGAGTCTCTCTGCTTCCTTTCTGTTTCCTCTGAGAAGCTCGATCCCTTTGCCAGGGTAGGTACGAAAATGCAGTACTAAGAACGAATCGACAACACTCGGAAAAACCTCAACGCCAAACCCCATCTCACCCGCCTCATCCAATCTCCTCCCTCGCCCTCCTCAACCCCTTCCTCAGCGCCTTCTGCTGAACCGCCGGCATCCCTCAAAGCTCTCCAATTCTCGCGCCGAGCGCCACCAAATACGCGTCGAGTTGCTGGTCGTTGAGCGCGATGAGGCTCACGAGCGAGGTCGTCGACCGCATGCCGCTCTCGAGGACGAGTGGGGAGAAGGGAGCGAGGAAGGGGGAGAAGTGGTACAGGATTTGAGTGAGGGATTCGATCGAGAGGAGTTTGTGAAGTGGTGCGGGGGAGGAGGAGGGAGGAGCGGTCGAACGAGATGAGAGAGGGGTGTTGGACGCCGGGGTAGTGCTGACGATTCGACGTTGCTCCTTCTTGACGCGCCGAGGAGGAGGAGAGGCTGCGTCCGATTCTTCGCTCGAGCTCTTTGGCGCCTTGCGTTTCGCCCGAGGAGTGGGGACCGAGGTCGATCCGATTGCGCCGTCCTCGACGTCGAGCGCGTGCGAATGGCCCTCGGAGAGGAGGTCGCACTTCGACCCATCCTCGCCCCCGACGACCTTCATAAAGTACGGGCACTGTCCTCCAACGGCGTGAGCGAACCGAGAATGCGCCTTCGAGCACATGAGGGCGAACGTCGTTCCTGGGCTGCGCTCTCTCGGGGGGAGCTTGCTGTCGGCGAGGACGAGGGAGAAGCCATGCTGGAGCGCGGCAGCGGAGGCGTAGATTCGGTAATCGGGGTGCGTTGGCTGCGAGATTTCGTCGAAGGGAGAAGGAAGGGTGAGAGGACCGGACTGCGCAAAGGATGAACGAAGTTAGCTGTGGCTGCCTCCCCTTCCTCTCCCGCCAAACGCACCACGAGCATGAAGATGCTGACTCCAGCACTCTCGCGCAGGACCTGGTGGATCGATTCGACGAGGGAAGGATCCTGCGCGATCGCAGCGCGGATGGTGGCGAGGAGTGCTTCGTCGACGGAAGGAATGGCGGTACTGCGGGGAGCTCCGGTGGCGAGGGGGAAGATAGTGAAGCTGTAATCTTCAAAAGGGCCTTCGCTGGCCAGCGATTGCCAAAGTTCCTTCAGCTCTGCGTCCGAGGAGAGGACGATGGCGTCGCCGTCTTCGTCGACGTAGCCGAGTCCAAAGCTGTCTTCAAAGTCGAAGTGGGACCAGATGAGCTCGGAGAGGACTTCCCACGTCGGCGTAGGGACAGCGGGGAGGGAGAGGCGACGAGTGATGTAGTTGCGAGAAATCTTGAAATCGAACTGAGTGGCGTCCATCGTTGGGGATGTTGGGAGCAGGCAGGAGGGACGAGGTCTTTATAGCCTCAAGTTCGTTCGAGTCATCCCGCTGCGCACTGTAGCTGCGAGAAGGATCGTACAAAGCAGCGGAGTCACGAGCGAGAGGAATCAACTGCGCGACACGCAGCAAATCGTCTATCGTCTCCTCCAGCCCACGAATCCACGCTCGTAGAAGGTGAACAGAGGAGGTACAGGACCTCGCTGAGCTACGATAGTATTACGATAGTCTGAGAAAAGAAAGTGTCCCTTGAAAATCCCGCGAAAAAGTAAACAACCTAAAGACGCATCAGCCCTCTCATCGGTAGAGAGGCTTCGTGTTCGCGAGCAGGTTCGCCTGAGCAGCTGCGTCGATAGGAGGACCTTTGCGCAAGAACTTTGTTAGCTCCAGATCCAGGGAACGAGATGGGAAGACGAACCCGAGCCGTCCCCTATCATCACACGTAGTCCGGTAGAAGGAACACCGTCGGCGAGGACGTACAGCCATGCGTATCCTGTGGCAAAGTATCAGTACTTGGCTTTCCGCAGGAGAGGATAACGCACCAGGAGGGTAGATACCGCGCGTCTGCGGTCCAGTGACGGTGAGAACCGTTCGTCCCTTGCGAGTGGCGCGAAGCTCGACGTGGCGACTGTTCATGTGAACTCCGTGCGTCGAGTACCCCAGATCCATGATGACCGCTGTAACGACCTTGGCCGTTGCCGAGATGGTGATGCCCAGGGTGAAGTTCTTGCCGTAGAGGATGTTGGTGGGGAGTCCAGTGTACGTAGGTCGGGCGAGGCCGATGTAAGGCGCTGCAAACCGGAGAAGAAGTCAGTGAAGACTAATCGCAGAGGGTTCAAGGTCGACGCACGCTTGAACATCTCGACTTCGTAGCGAGTAGCGTAGGTGACGGTGGTGACTCCAGCGTTGGGGTTGCTAAACGAGCAACGAGGAGAGGGTCAGCTTCGGCTGACGATCGGCACAAAGCACGGTTGGCAAACCTTCCAGTGATCATGATCTGGAAACGAATGTCGTCAGCAGGGAGATTGAGAGAGCGAGGAAGAGCCGTTGACGTACTCGGCCATCAGGAACGAGAGTACTGCAGCGAGAGAAATGTTCAGTAACGACGCCTCCCACCAGAACGAGCGAAAAACTCACGCAGAGCTGTGGTAGAGCCTTTCAATCTTGGACTTGGGGAAGTTGGAGCTAGATTTGAGCCTCGCCGTTAGTGTCGTTCCCACCTGCGCGAGGCCAGGAAACCTCACCTGAACCGCGAGCCAGCGACAGCGACAGGGTCATAAAGGACGGGAGCGTAGTTGGAAGTCGCAGCGTTCGACTGTCCGACCTCCTCCAGGACGTTGCCCTGCGCAGACGGATCAGCTTCTGCTCTCCCTCCTCCTCGCTGCGAAATTGGAACTCACGTAGCCAGCCACGCCGTTGATCGCCCCGTTTACGATGAAGACCTGTAGAGTAGTAGCATTAGAAAGGGCGAAAGGAACATCGAGCGAGTGACGAGCGACCCACCTTCCCGTCGGGGCTGGATCAAAGAAGTCAGCGAGGAGCGACCGAGCAAAAAAGTGTCGAAAAGACGCACGTAAGGATTCCATCTCCCATGATCCTCGGCGTAGGCATCTGCTCGACCTTCCAGCCTGCCTTGATCCCAGCGGTCGTGAGCAGCATGCGAGAGCACTGCGTCGACGCGGCGACTTTCGAATTGAGGAGCCAGGGCTGGGCTTCGACGTTGGCGGTCGTTCCGCCGCAGAAGAGGACTTCGGGCTGCCAGTTGTTTGCGATCGTGAGGGGGAGAAGGACGGCGGCGGTCGAGGATGGGTACGTGATCTGCGAGTTGCGAGGAAGATCAGGTTTGGCGCGAAGGGAGGGGGGAGCGCGACGTACCGTCACACCGTTGGGGAAGGACTTGAGACGACGCTCGGTGTTGGTCACTGGGTCGTAGAGCATCGCAAGCTTGTTTGCTCCGACGAAAATGAATCCGCTGGGCAGAGTGAAGACCACGGGGAAGAGGTTGGAGTTGAGGGCGTCGTGGAGGAACTGATTCGTGTCGTTAGCTCTCGTAGACGCCATGAATCTCGCCAAAAAAAACGCACTTTCGAGTAGATCGGAAGTCCGGTGCCCCTGTTGAAGCGTCGTTAGCTCTCGTCTCGAACGCTCCGCAGGAAAGACTTGCTTGGGAGGGAAGAACCTGTTAAAGGAGGGCGTCAGCAAGCGACGACGAGTTCAAAGAACGGCGAACGCACTCGAAGGTTGGGTTGTCGGTCGAGGCGACATTGTTGAAGCCTCCAGCGAGCATTCCACCCAAGATCAAGAGCGAGCCGTCCGTCAAGCGAGTAGTCGAAGGGTACCACCTCGAGGAGGTCAGGTGGATTCGCTCGACGTTCTCGTAGACGGTCTGCGTCGCTGGGTTGTAGAGGCGAACAGCTTGCAGTCCGTTTCCGGCGGCCATGGGTTGACGGCTGCCTTCGCGCGGGTTTCCTCTGCTCACAGAACAAGTCAGATCTCCTCTACGAACGGAAAAGAGGACGAACTTACCCAACTGAGACCATCGTACCATTGCTCAGCCATCCTCCACCCGCACAGAACGAGTTCGTGAGGAGGTCGATCGCCTTGGCTGTGCGGGACGAGATCGAGTAGAGAGAACCCCACGCCGAGTGACCATTGATCTGAAGCGAGTTGAGTTCAGACTTGTCAAAGATGAGGACGTGACTGTCGCGAGGGAATCAGCGAGGACCTCGTCTCCGAAACGCGGGAATTCCGCACTCGTTGTCGACGACGCTGATCTGCCTGCGTCAAGATCCTCTACGGTCAGCTTCCCTCGTCCCTCCCACACACCTAACGACGTACATAGCCCCGACCCCTGAGAATCCCGCCGCCGCAATGCTCGTCTTGCCCGTCCACGCGGCTCCCAAAGCCCGCTTCTCAATCGACCGCTTCTCCCTACTCCCCCAACCGGATTGAGAGTCCCCTCGTTCCTCGAGAGCGGCGGGAGTGTCGAACAAGGTGCGTGCTTCGAGAGTTCCTCCAGGTCCTTCGACAGGAATGCCGTCCTGAAGAGCGGAGGCGGCAGCCAAGAGGGAGAGGGAGAGGGAGAGAGTAAAGGAATGTAACGGTGCCATGGTGGCTAGTGGTGAGAGAGTCGCAGAGTCAGGGAACGATGGAGGAGGGAAAGAGCGGGTCGAAGGAACAGTGGGCTCGAGTGAGGAGGAGGAGGTCCCTGCTTCGCTTCTTTTTCTGTCCAGCTGCTTTTGAAATAGAGTGAAGGAGAAGGAATCAGGGAGAGTACACGAGAGGGAGGAGGAGAAATGGGCTGTAGATTAACGAGTTCAGGAGCTCCGAGGCGTTCAACTCGAGGGAGGGGATGGGTTGGGAGTGGAACGGCTGGCTCCGATCTCTATCCTGTCCCATTCGACAGCAAAACACTCTTCAGAACGGTCGAAAAGAGTACGAGTCGGAAGGAAGAGGGGAGGCTGGAGGAGGAGGAGACCCCCTCTCAGCGCCAGCTCTCCCTCTCCCGCCCACCTCGACTGCTCGCTCTTGTAAGAGAGCAGCACCGAACGAGATCAAAAGACCTGTGCGACGCCTGCTCTGCAGGGGTACGTCCCCGCCTCCTCTCCTCCCGCCCTCCTCCACTAACCTGACCGCAGATCTACTCCTGCATCAACAGTCCGTCCGCCCCCACCTCGAGCTCCTCCCCACCCTTACTAACTTCCTCCTAGCCGGTGGATCTCGCATCCCCTGCTGCACACTCTGCAGTCCCACCCGCTGTCGACAGGTCTGCTGCGAGTGCCGATGCGCGGATGAGGAGGATGAGGAGGAGCGCAGGGAGGTCGGCAAGGAGGAGAGGATCGTGCAGGAGATGGTTAAGAGTGGAGGGGAGGTGCCGAGGTATGAGGGACGGACGATGGTGTTGCCCAAGGGGGGTGCTTCGGAGGGAGGAGGTTGAGGCGCGTTCAGAGGAGGATGCTGCGGGTGCTGTGCGAATTGGAGGGTGTACGAAAGGTGGACAGGAAGAGGAACGTGTCGTGATCTCTGCTCGTTGACACCTGGCTCTGGGTCGAGTGGCGAACTGCTCTATTCCTCCCAACTGGTCTACATGCTGCTCCTCCTCCCTCGCGCGACTCCCGCTCACTTTCCATACACCTCCTCCGCCCGCTTCTCAAACCCGCTCACCATCATCCCGCTAACCTTCTCCCAGACCGCGCTAACCGCTGCCGCATGGAACGGGGAAGCAAACGCGTAGGTGAGATCGAGATCGACCTGAGTTCTCGGTCTTGCGGGTGCGCTGGGAAGTGGTGGGAGTGGGGAGAGGGTCCAACGCGTAACGAGGTGCTTGAACAGGGAGGAATCCTTGGCCGTAGCCTGCGGATCGAACGCATCAGCTCCAGCAACCCGGCACCGAACAAGAGGCGAAAGGGAACGCACCTTGACTGAATCCCACTTGCGCGTCTCGACAAGACTGACGTACCCCTCCTCGTACCCCATCGCTCCGATCCTCAGCTCCGCGTCCATCTCCCACCGCTCCCCCTCCCGCTCCCCCTGTCCCCTCAACCACCCCTTCTCCCGCACCTCGCACCTCTCCTTCCCCTTCTCCGACACTCGCGTAGCCAAAAGTACTTTGGAGGCGGTAGCGAACGGGAGGAACGAGTGGTATGAATCTACATCGGCGATGATGGCGTAGAGCTGTTTCGGCGAGTACCTGGGTTGCCGTCGCTGGATGAGCTCCGAGGGAAGGGCAGGGGAGGATAGAACGGACCTACGGCATTGGACGGGATTCAGTGTAGATTGTTAGCCCGTTTTGGGTCTGGAGAGTGCCGCGAGCGGTCGAGGCGGGAGCGGGAGAGGAGAAGGGGGAGGGGAGGCCGAAGAAGGATCGGGAGGTGGAGGGAGAGCAGGGGGAGAAGGTTGGCCTGGCGTGAGCTAGGAGAGCAGTTGTTCGCCGAGTCGCCATCGTCGGGTGGAAGGTAGGAAGTCAAGCAGCAGATGCCACAGGATCTCCGCGCTTCGACTCGTTCAGGAGCGGTCCCTCCTGCCTCTCATCCTAGAACTCTCCAGAGACCACCGCCGTACACAGAACCGACTCAATACCTGCGACTCCCACCCTCAAGACCTCCTCAAAAGCCACTCCTTGGAACGGCGACCACACGCTACTCATGGACGACCTCCTGGGGCTCGACCTCTCCAAGCAGTCCCCCACGAGCTCCCAGCCACGCCCACCACCAGTAAAGGGTAACCCCTCCTACGGCCGGTCGACATTCGACTACCTCTCCGCCGCCCAGCCCACCACCCGCACGCCCTCCCCAAGCCTCCAGCGCGTCCCGTCCCCCTTTGCTCCTCCTGCCGCCCCTCGAACTCCTCCTACCTCCACAGCGGCTGGTGCGAACCTTCGTCCGACTAAAGGTGGTGGGAACGACGCGTTCTCGTCCCTCTTTGGCGGGTCGGCTGGCTCGAGCGCTGCGAGTGCTGGGGGACTGAGCATGGCGGAACGACTGGCAAAGGAGAGCGGGACGAGGAATGGAGGGAATGGGAATGGGAGTGCGAGCGGGATGAGCTGGACGGCGTTGAGCCCTGCTTCGACTGGAGGGTCGGGGTCGCGAGCTCCGTGAGTCGTGTTGGTCGGGCAGTGGGGGACGACGCGAGAGCTGACGCCTTGTTCGATGCAGCTCACCGGCTATCCGTGCTCCTCTACGAGCTGGATCTCTCAATACGCTCGCACGCGGGGCTTCACCGGCTCCTCGTACTGCAGCAGCACCAGATCCATGGGATTTCGACCTCCTCGCACCAACGACCAGCACCTCCTCCAAACCCACCTCTCCAACCCCGAACGCGCTCGACCCCTTTTCCCTCGAGTTCGACTCTCCCACCTCCGCTCCTCCCGCCCCAGCAGCAGCCACCACCAGCGCACCAGACGAGTTCGACCTCCTCGGCCTCCTCTCCGCCCCTCTCTCCTCCCTCCCCCCCCCCCCCTCCCCCTCCCCCTCTCCCGCCCTTTCCTCCCCCCCCCCCCCCCGCCCCTCCCCCCCCCCCTCCCCCCGCCTCCCCCCCCCCCTCCTCCGCCAAAAGGTGGA
>JANGFH010000508.1:0-13945 GCA_025758715.1 Glaciozyma martinii | reverse complement strand
GAAAGGTGGTGGGTATTGAGGGAAGTAGGATCCTGGGAACTGGGGTGCGAAGTATGATGCTGGCGAGGAGGAGGGGAAGTACGCTCCTGGGGAAGTCGGGGAGACGTATTCGATGCTCAGTGTCGAGGAGCGGGAGGAGGGGAGGTCGAGGGGGGAGGTGGTGGAGATGTAGAGAGAGTGATAGCTGAGGACCGTCGGGGATCGTTGGAGGGGTCGAGGGCTCGAGGGACGGAGAGCGAGAGGGTGGGGCGAGGACTGGGGAGGAGGTGGGAGGGGGTGGTCGCCGAGGGTTCCAGAGGTGGAGACGAAAGAAGAGTGCGAGTGGCTCGATCGTTTGCCTTTCTTTGTGCTCATGTCGACGACGACGGTGGAGTGGTCGGAGGAGGAGGTGGTGATGGAGTGCGAGCCTTGGGCGGGGGTGGGTCGCTTGCGACGACATCTGACGAGGGAGACGATGAAGATTGTTGGGATGAGTGCTGCGTTCGAAACAGCGTCAGTTAATGTTGATGGCGAGAGAGGAGAGGACCGTACCCAGGAGGACGCAAGTCAGGATCGCAAGTGGGTAGAGAGGGGACGTTCGCTCGAACGCTGCCTCGATTGAATCCCACGTGGTTCGTTCCGTATGTGCGCTCATGATAGTGGGAAGGTAGTCGATTCGCGTCGTCGTCGGCGAGGGGGTGGATTGGGTGAGCGTCGTCGAGGAGGGGCTGGACGAGGCCGAAGTTGAGGAGGAGGGTAGCTGGCGCGCGGTGAGGAGAACGCTGCTCGCTCGTCGCCGTTCGATCATTCCCTGGGAAAGTGTGGTGGGTTGCGGGAGAGAGAGAGTCGCGACAGTCGCGAGCAGGAGAGACGTCGCGAGCACTCAGAGAGAGGGCGATGGCAGCGAAGCCCGCTTCGAAAGAATCGTCCTGGAGAGAGAAGGAAGAGAAGGGAGAGGCTGGAGTTGGGACGTCTCGATTCCCTTGCTCGTCGAAGACCAGAGAACCCCCGGCGTCTCATCAATCCGAGGAGGAGCTGAGGATCTCGACGAGATGATCTTCTGCAAAAGGATCAGCTCTCCCTCCCCGTCGATGAAAGACAATGCGCTGATCTCGACCTGATCTCAAAGATCGTTCCTGTAATTTGAAACATGGCAGTAGCCAGGCGAGGTTTGGTGGGGTCAGGCGAGGGCGTTCGAGGGCGTTCGCGGAGAGGAAGCGTCGCGTTTCGCAAGGAGGAACCAGCAAGAGGCGAAGCGGTCAAGCAGCCCCTACGGCGCTGTGAGCTGCAGTGAGCTCAACTGACTGCCAGATCTCTTCCGAAAAGGGAATCCAGATCTGGGAGAGAGCCGAGACAGAGGGAGTCCGCGAAGGAAGATCTCGAAGGGATCGTCGGAGGCCGGACCTGTCTCAGCGCCTCCTACTCTTTTCGGAATTCAGGACAGAACGACCCAGCGTAGGTATCCCGACTTTCCGCCCCTGGAAAGGGCAGGTCCAGATCCAGAATTTCGTCCAGCAGAGGGTCCCAAGGTGGTCGACCCACGAGCGTCCTCGAGTGGGCAGCGAGCTCCCCGAGTGGGCAGCGGGAGAGTGGAATGACAGTGGGGAATCGCGATGGCTGGCTGTTTTGGGTTTGGCCGAAGCTCGAGGGTCAGACTGTCGACTGACCGAGCCCGAATCTGGCAGAGCTGCTGTCGATGGATTCGAGGGTAAGGCGGGAGCAGATGAGCTGGAGGAGCAAAGCGGCGTAGACTTGTGCAGGCGTACACGCGTTCGAGAGAAAGGGAGCCCTCGCTAGCACGCGCGTTGCGAGAGGACGAGGAACTTGGCAACGACCAGCCTTCCGTTCCCCCGATCCTCGAGACCAGCGCAGCTTGAGCGACTGGGAAAAGGACATCTAGCAGAGAGAGAAAAAGTAAGACAGGAGGCATCCAAGCAGTGTCAGCCCGGTGCGTCGCTCGCCCGCACGAAAGAAAGCAGGTCCTCCTCGCGTCCGTAAACAACGCGATTCACCGCACCCACATCTGAAACTCGTACACGACCTCCCTCCCACTATTCTTATCCACCTCCTCTTGATCCCCTCTCGGCACCTCGAACCCCACCCAGCCTTCGAGCTCCTCATGACTGGCCCTCGTCCACCCCTCGAACGCCGGAAAGAACGCGTCCCCCTCGAAGTGCGTCTTGATCCTCGTCACGAGCATCCGTTCGACCTCGACCTCTCCTTTTAGCGCGAGCGCGTACAGCTGTGCTCCCCCGATGAGGAACGCGCGACCGATCGGACGCGTCTGGAGGAGCTCGACGGCCGCAGGGAGGGACGTAGCTCGCATCGCGTCCTTGGCTCCACCTCTGCAGCACCTCTCAGCTCCGTTCCACCTCAGAGAACGCGGGGAGAACGCACAAGTCCAGCTCTGCCTGCCGACTAACGACGATGTTGACGCGATCGGCCAGAGGTCTCCAGCGTGGAGGGATGCCGTCCCAGCTCTTGCGCCCCATGATGACTGCGTTGGGAGCTGAAGAGCCTGGCAAGGGGGATTTGGTGACGCGGGCAAAGTAGGCCATCTCGCGGGGGAGACGCCAGGGGAGAGTCGAGGAGGAACCGATCAGGTTGGTCGAAGTTGCGGCTACGATTAGCGTCAACGGGCGCTGCAGTGCGGGTTAGTGAGTGCTTAGAGGGCGGCAGAAGGAGCGTACTGGAGTTGGAGTCATCCTGGGGCGACAAGGAGGAGGACAAGCGCAACTGGACGATTCGATTAGAGAATTACTTACTTTCGGATTCGATGACTAGAAAGGTAAACAAAAGTTGTAATTTGAATTAGGAGGTCTACCCCTGTCCCTCGCTCGTTCCCTTTCTTCTTGCGGTCCTCGTTCGTTGGGCTCAAGTAAACAGAGTAGAACTTCAGCAGATAATGCATTCAGAGCATTAGAACCGCTGGGAGTGAATTAGTCTAACCTTGTTGAGAGTAATTCGACCCTCCAGCCATCTCTCCAGGTTGAGATCCTGACTGCTCTTCTTCTTCTCCCTCTTCCGTCTTTCCCTCTTACCGTTTCTCCCTGTTGTGTGTGTGTTACCCGCTGGTACGGACTTTCGTAAGTAGCTTCCCTTTCTCCTCCAGCCCGCTCGCGCTCACTCCTCGTTCCGACCCAGCTTCTTCGATCAGGTAGCTTCCCTTTCTTCCTCCAGCTGGGGCGGCCCGGAACAGCAGGCTGACCCTCTCTCTCTCCTTTCCCCCATCTCGTAGTAACCCACGGCAGCGCCGTTTCTCCTTTCCCTTCACTTCCTGCCGGCCAGTCGACCCCTCTTCGAAACCCACCAATGCGCGCCACCTCCCTACTCCCCTTGGCCCTCCTTGCGCCCCTCGTCCTCGGCGCCCCTTTGAACCCCAAGAATTTTGATCGCGCAGGACTCGCGAGGAGGCAAGTGAGGGAACAGCCAGTCGCAGCTGGGACTACGGTCAGCGTGGCAGCACCGACGGCGGCGAGGGCAGCGACCACTACGAGGGCGGTAGTGGTGCCTCCTGTGGTTGTGGTGCCGGTCACTACGGCTCTTCCTACCACGGCTCTTCCCACCCTCGCCTCTCTCCGTCCCACGACCTCTCTGCCCGCCTCCTCTTCGACCCCCTCCCCCTCCGCCTCTCCCACCTCTTCGACCACCCCCACCTCCCCCGCCGACCCTACCACCACCTCCGCCTCGAGCGAAAGCAGCTCGTCCAGCACTAGCAGCTCCACCAGCGCCCCAGCGGCCACCAACGCCTTTTCCGGAATCGCAGCGGCGTTCAAGCCCTCTTCCTCCCTCTTCTCCGTCGCGATAACCGCGTGCATCGTAGCCGGTTCGTCCTTCCTCCCCCTCCGGCAGAACGCGAGCTAACCCTTCGATGGCTCGCCAGGAATCGCCTTCCTCCTCCTCCTCATCGCGATCGCAAAGTATATTGCCCACCGACCCCGGTTCGCCGACTCAAAGGACTACCCCGACGGCCTCCCTCCCCGCTCCGAATCCCGCACCTCCCTCCTCTCCTCCTCCTCCTCGACCTCATCCACCCCACCTCGCCGACCTCTCAAAGCCCTCCGCAAGCCCTCTCGCCGCCCTCGTAAAGTCGAGGAGACACCTCCGGAGATGTCGTTCCGCCACCCGTCCCCGGACGGATCACTGAGGAGCCAGGTGTCGTTACCGCCCATGTCGCTCAGAGCCGCATCGCCGTACCGAGGTCCTTCGCCCCCCTTCCCCCGCCCCGCACCCACATTCGTCTCTCCTTCCCCCTTCCGACCCACCCCTCCTCCCCATTTCGCTCCCACTCCCCATTTTGCCCCTACGCCCCATTTCGCCCCGACGCCTTTCGCGCCGTTCATCCCGACGACAAGGCAGTTTGAACCGGGGATGGGAGTGAGCGGGAAGGAGGCGAGGGAGGCGGTGGAAGGTGGGAGGATGGGGAGGGCGATGACTACGCGGGTGGTGGGTGGGAGGGAGGGGAGGGGAGGGGAGGTGGGGAGGTCGCAGACTGTGAGAGGGGGATGGTGATTGATTTCGTTTGGAATGAGGACAGTGGTTTTTTGTTGTTTTCTTTCGAGAGGCGAGAGCTTGAGTCTTGCAGTGCGATTCTCTTGAATCTCTTGTGGCATTCTAAGCCGTCGAAAGGACTCGGATTGAGCAAAACGAGCGAGGAACGAGCCTCCCAACTCGCCATTAGGAAATTACTTGTCGCCAATTCGTCATTACCAATTTCCTAATCAACTCGGCGCTGTCGTCAGCGTCCGGTCGCCTCTCCCTCTCCATCTCCACCCTCGCTCAACAGTAAGCCAAGAGCACGCCCTGCACACGCTCAAGCTTGTACTAACTAACCCTCGCTCGCTCCAGTGGCAGCCCTCCTCTCCCTCAACCCAACCTCAGCCCCCATCTCCCGCGCCTTCAACCCCTACTCCGTCCGTCCTCTCTCCCTCCCCCTTTAGCCCCACTGACCCCCAGGGCTTCCACAGGAGAACGGCGGCACGATCCTGGCCATCTCTTCAACCGACTTCGCCATCGTCGCCTCCGACACTCGCCAGAGCGAAGGCTACAGCATCCAAACGCGGTACGCGCGCAAGTGCCACCAGTTGACCGACGAGGTCGTCATGGCCGTGCAGGGGTTTCAGGCGGACGGGACGGCGTTGGTCAAGCTCGTTAAACAGAGGTTGGAGGTGAGTGGGTTGGTCGGTGCTGACGCGGCTTTTTGGGGGCGTTTGGGTTGGGTGGGGCCGCTGTGTGGTACTGGGTGAGGGACTGGGAGGACTGGAGATGGCAGGGCAGGTCGCAGGGTGGAGATCCGAGTACTAGCGATTCTCGTTTACGCGAGGAGAGCTCGAGTCGGTCCCCAGGTCCATCTGACCCTGCCTGCTTCCATGCTGCTCGTAGTAAGCTAGGAAATGGCCTGAGTAGTGCAGACCCGCTAAGAGGAGCTCGGGGGAACCACCGCCGTCGACTCAACCCTGCACCGAGGAGGGCTCCCCTTGCCTTGCACGAGGTGGACCCACTCGATTCTTGAGCAACGTGGGAGTGGTTCTCCTCGGCTACTAGCCCAAGCAATACGCGGGGTAACACTGTATGGAACTGGCACTGCTAGCTGACCTGGACTCGAGGAGGGGATTCCTCGCCTTCGAGCGGGGGTGGACGCCTCTCGTATATCGTCGGTGGAGCCGCAGTGCCGTTCCCGAGTGCCATCCTGCCTGCAGTAAGGCCGGCAGAGCGTTGGACTGCCCTGCTTGCGCCCCTCCCTCTGTCTTCGTCCCTCCGAGCTCCATCGGCGGGAGGAAGCAAGGGCAGGGCGCCAGGTGACAAGCGTCCACGGCACGAGGTCTCCTTTCCCTGCGAGTTTCTACGCTCGCTGTAGCAAAGTTCTTCGATTTCCCCCGCCCGAGCGCAGCTTTCTACCACGAAGAGCGTGCGAGGGGCGGAGACGCTGGGGACGCGCGACCTCCCTGTCCCGTTTCCGTTCGAGTGGATCCTCGCAGCCACAGTGAGGTGCCCTCGCATGGTGAGTGCTTAGGCGTCGGAAAGCGTCCCCTGGCCAAAACGAAATTTGGACGCAGGGAGGAGGACCTCCAGCGCGGCTCGACTCTCCCTTTCGAACAACCCAGCTCGTGCTCAGCACGCACTCGTCGGTCGATCGAGACGTCGAACTTGGCTGGAGTACCAGGTGCTGCGTTTGGTGTGTCTCGCTACGTCGCCTAGGGGAGAGGAGGGTTCGCACGAGCTTCGCCACGCAAAGGTTACGCCAGCAGACGACCTTGAGCCTGGACAGGACGGCTTTCAGCGCCTCCGAGCTGCAGGTTCCTTCGACGTCACGCGAGGGAGCTGTTCTCGTCAAGTAGGCGCGCGCGTGCAGCTCGTCCTGCCCGCCTTTCGCCGCAGGAGCTGGCCTGCCGGCGTGCGCGAACGGCTCGGTTGTGTGCCTTGTTGTTCCACGTTGTCGACGAGGCCGATTCGGGCAGTTCTGAGGGACCTCGACGACTTCGGGGTTGGGGAAGTTTCTGGATTCCCAGCAACTGCCTCTTCCTCGATCAGTCGTGCTGGAAATCGAGAACTTGCTGAGCGTGGGGAAGCATCTCAAGCGGAGATTTCTGAGCGAGGTGCGCTAGGCCTGGCGATCGAGGTCGATGCTCCTCGCTTGGTGCGAGGAAGTGCCTGACTTTGTGAGCAAGGACCCTCGTGCACCTCACAGGAGGATACCGAGCTCAGAATGGACAAGTTCGGAGCGATGGCGAGAGGTGGGAGGCGGAGATGAGTGGGGTTTTCGGGCTCAGTGGTTTCGCGTTTGGCGAGATAACCTCGTGCCCGATTGACCCAGGTCTCGTCGCCTTTCCAGGACACTGCTCTCGTAACTCGAATCAAACGCTGACCCCTCCTCTTTGCGCAGTGGTACTACCACACTCACCAGACCGTTCCTTCCCTCGCCTCGATCGCTCGCATGATCCAGACGATGCTTTACGGCAAGCGATTCTTCCCTTACTACGCATACGTGATTCGTAAGTCCCTTCCTTCTTCCCGCTCCCCTTTGAAAGCTGCCTCGCCATCCCCCTCCTCGCTCGGATTCCTCACTAACTCCTTCTCGCAGTCGGTGGAATCGATCGCGATGGCACTGGAGCCGTCTACTCGTTCGACCCCGTCGGCAGCTACGAGCGAGAGAGCTGCCGCGCCGCCGGAGCCGCCCAATCTCTCGTCCAGCCCTTCCTCGACAACATGGTATGTTCCTTCCTTCCCCGCTCCAGCGTTCGCAGCGAACTCACGTCCTCGCGCAGGTCTACTCGAAGAACCAGGTTCCCGACCCTGCTGCACCGGTCCTTCCGGCTGGAGAACGGCCAGTCATCCCGCTTGATGTCGTGCTCGGACTCGTTACGGACGCGTTCACTGGAGCGACGGAGCGACATATCGAAGTGGGAGATGGGCTCGAGATGGTTCGTCCTTTCTTCTCCGCTCGCTCGGTTGGAGGAACAGTTGCTGATCGAGCGCGCGCAGTTCGTGGTTGAGAAGGGCAAGGGCGTCAGGATCATCAGCTTGCGTGAGTCCCTTTCTTTGGCTTTTGAGACGGGGATAGAAGAGCTGACGAGGGTTGCGTGGGTAGCTTTGAAGCGCGATTAGGATTGTGTAGCGAGGTGCATTCGAGTTCGTTCCAAGGTCGTCGTTCCTGCTTCTCCTGCTCCAGCGACCCCTGCCTTGGCTCCAGCGACCTGCCCTGGCACTCACACCGCACAACACTCACTTCGAGTGCGGGAAGCAGCCGATCGAGCGGGAGGGGGAATTGGAAACAATCTCGATCGCACAGGCGGAAGTCCATTCTGGAACCCCGGCAGGCTCTGAGACCCTTGGCTGCGCGATCTTGTGCCCTGTGGGACGTCTCTATCGCTGTCTCCTTCTTGCTCCTCGACTCACTCGCCTAGGTGCGTCTTCGCAGGCCGCAGAGCGAGCTACAAGCTGACCCCCGCGCCCAGGAATCATGCGCGGCGTTCTCGCGCTCGCGCTGCTCGTGTCAACAGTGGTTGCGCACCCTCCCCCTCAGGACCTAGGGTACGGGAAGGAGGGAGAGAAGCGCGTGTTTGGTCGACAGAACTCGCTGTCTTCAACTGCGACGAGGAGGGGGATCGCTGGGACGTCTGTGACCACGACGACGCGGGTGTCGACGACTTTGGCGGCGACGACGACGACTAGGGCTCCCTCTACCACTCTCGTTTCTTCCACCACGATCCCTACGACTACTAAAGCGGCAACTTCGACTTCAACTGTTGCTCCAGCGTCCGCCACCACCACCACCACTCCAACAACCTCTCGAACGACGACCCTCACCACCACCTCTCGAACCACTACCCTCACGACAACCTCTCGAACCACCACGATCGCCACCACCACAGTAGCTACTACTCCAACCTGCGCGCCGGTCTACACGGGAGGAATTCGCATCACGGGAACTGGGACTCTGCCGAAGCCTTCCTCGTTCATCAAGCGGACGACGACGAACCAGGGCTTCACGATCGGGCCGAATGGAGCTGCTTTTCGCGTCGTGGGACCCAATATCTACTGGTGTGTGCACTCTCTCTCGCTGCGCGTTCGAGTGATTGCTGATTCCTCCCTCGCAGGCTTTGCCAGGACGAGGTGGGAGAGGTTCTCGCGTTGGTTCGACCTCCGCTGACGCTCTTTCGCGCGCAGAACGTGCCTGGGCAGATTCCAGGATCGTACACGCACAAGACGCGGATTCGAGAAGCTTTGGCACAGGCGGTGGCGATGGGAGCCAACACGGTTCATTCTCCCTTCTCCCCCACTTTCTCGTGCAGTTGGCTGATCCAAACGCTCTCCTAGGTCCGTGCCATCTCGTGCGGCGTGTCTGTCGGGAACCAGTTTGCGATTGAGCCTGCTCTCAACGTTTTTGGCTCGGCTCAGGTGCGTTCCTCCTCGTGACTTGCTTCGCGGTTCCTAACCCAGTTCTGGCAGTGGGATGTGCACGACTACGTTATCTATGCCGCTGGGCAGTACGGTCTACGATTGATTCTCCCGTACGTTCGTTCTCGTGCGCTTTCTTGGACCTGAGCAAGAGCTAACTCGCATCGCAGCTTGACGGATAACTACGTGCGCTGCTCGCCAACTGGCTTTCGCAGAAGCTAACCATACTTTTCGCACGCAGGACTACTACCATGGTGGCAAGTACACGTTCCTCAGGTGGCGCGGGCTGTCGACGGCGAACGGCGGAGCTCTTTTCTACACGAATCCCACTGTCATCGCAGACTTCCAGGTGCGTCTCATCGTCCTGCACTACTCCCCAGGTTGCTAACGAGATTTACAGCGATATATCACGACGATGCTCAACCACGTCAACGTAAGCTCGTCTCAACTAGGTTCGAGAGTGAGTCGAGCTGATCTCTCCCTTGTTTTCTGCCGAAGGTCTAGTACGGCTTCCCTGGCTCTTCTTCTGTCAGCTTCAACTAACCCACGGTGCAGCACGGGGAGACGGTACTCGCAAGAGCAGAGTATAATGGCTTGGGAGACCGGCAATGAGCTTGGAGGTACGTCGCTTTCTCGCACTTTCGCTCGGAAACGCATACTGACCATGGCTTCCCAGGCTACATTGGGGCAGAAGGGTCAGTTGTAGTCCCCTGTTGCCCGCCGCACCAGCAGTTGACGGATCTCGACGCAGATACCCACCTCAGGCTTGGACGACTCTCATCACGCAGACGATCCGCTCTGTAGACCAGAACCACGTCATCCTCGATGGCTCCAATGGCTTCTACAATTACACCAGTGAGTTTCACCACCCACCGTGCTGCTGGAGACGTGCTGACCTCACGAAAACCGCAGCGAAAGCCACTTCACCTAGTCTCAACGTCGCTGCGATTGGGGCAATGTCCGACCATGGCTACCCTCGCAACCTCGGCCTCATCGACATTGAGAAGCCCCTCGCAACGAACGCGAACAAGGGCTTCATCATTGGTTCGTTCTTCCCCTTTGCAAGGCGAGAACGTCTCGCTGACCGGCGCATCTCTCCAGGCGAGTACGACTGGACGAACAAGTTTGGGGGAGTGAGTCTCGCCTCGTATCTCGCTGCTATCGAGGCGACGTCCTACATTGGAGACCTCATCTGGAACGTGCAAGGCCACGATACCTCGTGCTGCGCGTACCTCCCTCACGTTTGTTCCTCTCGCTCTCGCTGAAGTCCCCGTCGCTGACTCCTTCCTTCCTTCCTGCAGTACGACGGCTACTCGCTCTACTATCCAAACGGGAATTCAGCAGCCGAGCAAGTCAACATCCTCGCAGTAGTTCAGCATGTACGGCGTTCCACCCCTTCTTCGCACTCGACGTCCCACTGACGATTCTTTGGTCACAGTGGTATAGGTTCGCTCCTCCCCTCGTCGCATCCTCTCGTGGCGCTAACTCTCCTACGCAGAATGACCAAGCGAACAGTCCCCTCGGTCCTTCCGAGCGTTTTGTGCCCTCAACCTTCGTTCTAGATAGAATAATATTCGCAATTGCAGTGTTCTCAGAACACGGGTTGGGGACAGGTGACTCCATAGAGAGTCCGAGGGATCGGTCGCTTCGTTACCCTGCGAGAACGTCGTCAGTGCGAGCGGGAGCAAGAGTGGAGAGGCGACAACGCACCGATACCTGCGAAGAAAGTCAGCGAGCGGTTTCGTGCGGGAGGGACTTGCGGGACTCACCAATGCTGAACGACCCTGAGGATGTTGGATTGAAGACCGAAAGAGTTTCCTTTGGGGTAGTACATCGAGTCTACCGAATCGCGGTGAGCAAGACATCTGCGAGGAGGGGGAGAGCGACGCACATCCATCGAACTAGCGCAAGAACTGGTCAGGTTCGCTCTGACTGCCAGACAAGGGGAGCACGTACATGAGGAACAAAGTCGCAGCACTGCGCGTCGTGTCCCATAACGTTCCAGATCATACTGGCGAGCGAGCAAATCAGTGTGATCCTCGACTCGAGGCAACGAGGACGACGAACTCGCCGAGGTACTGTCCCGCAGCCTCGATAGCGGAGATGTAGCTCGAAAGCGAGTCTCCGCCAAAGTTGTCCGTCCAGTCATACTCCCCTGGCGACAGAAGGTCAGCTCGGGATGGGTGCGAGGGAGCGAGGGACAAACCGATGAGGAAGGGCTTGCCAGCGCGCGAGGCCAAAGGGATCTGTGATCTCAAAAGAGCATTGTTTCGAGGGTACTGCGAGGGGGTCAGTCTCGCAATGCGGCGGGAAGAGGAAGGAGGCTCGCCCCGTGGTCGCTAACGATGTTGACGCCGGTGATTGTGAGACCTGCCGCTGTCTCCTTTGCTGTGGAGCAGGGCAGTGAGATCAGCAAGAAGCGCAGGTAAATGAGCAAGCAGAGACGCACTAGTATAGCTGCGAACCAGTCAGCGATCGCGGAGCTGAACGAGGAGAGAGCGACGTACTTGTAGAAACCATTCGTTCCGTCGAGAATGAGATGGTTCTGATCGACAGAACGGATCGTGCTGATGATGGTGTTCGTCCAGGAAGCTGGTGGGTATCTGGGAAGAGGTCAGTGGGTTTGCAACGACGAAGCGAGTTCGGCCTCACCCATCAGCGCCGATATATCCTGCAGCGGGTCGATTTGAGCACACGAAGCGGAAAGCGTCTGAGAGGACGTACCACCTAGCTCGTTACCAGTTTCTATCGCGAGAATCGTTGGATCTTGGCCGTACGTGAGGCCGTTGCTGCGAAAAAGCAAAAGTCAGTCACTGGCGTCGCGAGTTCTGCGAGGGAGCTCACTAGACGTTCCGGTGGTTCAAAAAGGTGGTCACGTAGTTCTGCACAAGAGACCCATCAGCAAGGAACTCGAAGAACGGAGGAACGAGAAGCGAAGAACTCACGCGGAAGTCGGAGATGACGGTTGGATTCGTGTAGAAGGCATACCCGCCGTTCTCAGTCGAGACGCCACGCCAGTTGAGGAAAGTGTACTTCCCTCCGTGGTAGAATTGCTGCATTCCCAAGCGACAGGTGAGTACGCAGCCGAGCGAAGAAAAGGGAACGGACGAACGTAGTTGTCAGTCAGTCTGCGGGACTTTGCGTCAGCTTCGTCGAACTCGAACAAATCGAGATCGCTCACGGAAGGATCAATCGCAAGCCGTACTGTCCAGCAGCGTAGATTACGTAGTCGTGAATGTCCCACTGTAAACAACGACCCAGTCAGCGCGCGAAGCATTCCTGGAGCATCAAAAGGACTCGCCTGAGCGGAACCGAACGTGTTGAGCGTCGGTTGAATCGAGTACTGGCTCCCGACTGATACTCCGCAAGAGATGGCGCGAATCTGGAGAGAGGACCGTCGTGAGTCCATTGCGAGCTCCTGGCACGAAAGGAACGCACCGTGTTGGCTCCCATAGCGACGGCGATGGCGAGAGCCTCGCGCACTCGTCCCTTGTCAGTGTAGAAGCCAATGGGGGCGACGTTCTGCGCTCCAAACTTTATCAACAAAGCTCGCTTCGCAACGAACGCGAGAACGCACCTCGTCTTGACAAAGCCTGCGCCATTTAAAGCTCGTTAGCTCACATCTCGTTGCTCCCTGCACCAAGTCCACCAAGCTCACCAGTAGATACTGCGCGCAAACAAGCCCATCAGATCCCCTCCCCCAGTTCCCGGATCTCGATCGACTCACTTGGGTCCCACAACCCTGAACGGCGTCCCATCCAGCGTAAGGAACTGTGACCTCCCCGACCACTTGACAAAGCTCGTAGGCTTTGGCAGCGTACCAGTTCCGGTGATCATCGTCAAGGGCGTGTACGAGGACGCGCAGGCGCTCCGGGCGGCGAGGGCAGGTGAAGGAGTCGCGAAGGCTGATATAGTTGAAGAGGGGGAAGAGCAGGTGGAGCTGGGGGTTGCGGAGGTGCTGCTGGCGGCGGTGGAGGAGGCGGTTGTGGCGGTTGGAGTCGTTGACGCGACGCGCTTCTCCAGCTCTTGGTGGCCTTGCGCCATACCCAGAGCTACGGCTCTTCCCTCCTTCCAGTGACCGTGGCGCGGGTGCAGTCGTGCGTCATGCGCGTCTCCGCCGATCCCTGATACACGCGTCGAGAACGCGCCCAGCGCGAGGAGGAAGACGGCTCGCATCTCGACTTCTTGAGGACGTGTGCTGTTGGAAGACAAGGGCGAGAAAGACGCGTCGGTTGAGCAAGGCCAAGCAGGGGCCAAGGAGGGAGCAGCCTGAGAAAAAAGCTTGAGGAGAAAGTCCGATCTGAGATTGACCCCACGCGAGCCACGCGTTCCGGAAGTCCGCAGCCGTTCTCCGGAACGCGTCGGTTCGTGAGCGCCTGTCGATGAGAACGAGCGTTAGCGGGAATGATCCCAGCGATGTAGGCGCACAAGTCCGTGTTGGCAGGGCAAATCCAAGGTGGGGGAGACAACGAGAGAGGGAGGGAGTGAGGGGGACTACAAAACGACGACGACGAAAGCGATGCAAAGCGACGAAAGGAAAGGAGACTACACATAACGAGGGGGGAGAGAAAAGAACTAACCACAAACGAGAGAAAACACTCGAGCCTCACCGCTCCTCCCCACCCCCTCCTCCCCTCACATTCGACACCGCATGACCCGCCCTCGCCTCCTCCTGCACCTCCAACAGCCTCTCGAGCTTCTCCAACCTCTCGCTCATCCCCCTCTCCGGTCCTCCCAACCCCGTCTCGCTCATCGGCCTGTCCACCGTCCCTCCGACCGCCCTCTCGAGCCGAACGATCCGGTTCTCGCACAGCTGGAGATCGCGACTCATATCGTGCACCACGCCCTGGACCCTCGTATCCAGCATCTCCTCAAAGATCTTTCCGCTCTCCTGAAGCGAGTGAAGGAGGGTCGAAGATTTCCGGATCTGCTCCTTGAGCGTGTAGGTGAGGACGCGACTGTCCGAGAGCGAGTCGTAAAAGTCGGAAAAGAGGGAAAGGAAAGCCGCTTTGCTTCGATCGACGGGGGCGGCGCTGGGGTGTGGACTGGCGGGAGGAGGAGGAGGAGG
>JANGFH010000507.1:0-23131 GCA_025758715.1 Glaciozyma martinii | reverse complement strand
GAGGAGTGGGAGGAGTGGGAGGAGTGGGAGTGGACGAAGAGGGAGGGAGTGGATGAAGAGGGAGGGAGAGGAGGAGGGAAGGAGTTTGGCGGCGAGTTGAGTGGGAGAGGAGGAGTGGATGGGATGGCGTCCGAGGTAGTTTTGAAGAAGAAGGTTCGTGTGATGATGGTTCGTGCGATTAAGGGCGAGGAGAGAGTGATGAGGGTTGGTCGAGAGGAGTGGGAGAGGGAAAGAGGGGAGGGGGGGGGGGGGGGGGGGGTCTCGTCGTGGTGGTGCAGCGATGAGCGGGGGGAGTGCTCTGGGGATTCCGCTCCGTGGTGCGGGGTGAGACTGCCGAACGAGCTGACGGCGGAGTGTCGGGGAAGTGACGAAGATGCGCTGTGTCGAGAGTGGGAGTCGGAGTGGGATGCGCGGGAGGAGGGGTGCGGGGAGACTTCGCCTTCGTCGCCGTACGCGATGGCGGGGTTACGGATCCAGGCTTGCTGGAAGTTCGTTGCTTAGGTTAGAAAGCGTCGAGTGGAACGCGGCGAAGGGACTTACGAGAGCGTTGAGGAATCCAAGAAGATCGGGAGCGACAAACATGACTTGCTCGAGTTGACCGTAGCTGCAATCGAAACAAAGAAAGTTAGTCGGCGTGCGAAGCGTGAGGAGCGAGGAGCGAGACGCACGTCCAGGGATCGTCACCTGTCTGCTCGATAATCTATGAGCTCAGGTTGATGGGAAGCAGGAAGAGGCTCACCAAAAGGAAGTTGTTGGTAGCGCTGAGCCACACAGCGAGGTTGAGACCGAACTGTCGAGGAGAAGAATCAGCGAGGAATCCTGTCCAGGACCGTTCAGCAGCCACTCACCCAGATGAAGTAGAGAGAGGAATCACCCCCAAGAGAAACATGATCCCGCCGGCCCATGGTGCGGAGAGCGTTTGGGCGTCCGAAATAATTGACTCGCAGTTGGATTGATCAAACGTGAGGCTGGAGAGCACAGAGTTATGAGAAGGGCGAGCAGGAAGCAGGAGAACGCACTTGTTCCACCCGATTAGGTACGCCCAGAAAAACAGCCACCCCAGGAAATGAATAGCCCTGCGAAGAATTCACAGCGAGTCAGTAAAGGATCAAGCGAAGCTAGAGGAAGCGTACCAGACGATGGTGATCCACAGCGACCAGCGTCGAATGTGCTTCTTTCGCAGACCGAGGTTGTCGTATCGATGATCGTGGGCTGCGCCGTCCGTCGTCTCTGCACAGAAGTCAGCGAACGTACACCGTCGATGTTTAAGAGACCTGTTTGCCTTTGATTTCCGCGACGACGGCTTGCTGTTCGAATTGGTGAGCGAGCGTTGCGTTGCGAAAAAAAAAACTCACTTCCTGCAGTCCAGCCTGGCTCCAGAAAGGAGAGAAAGTTACTGCAGCCATGATGGGGACGTAGGCGAGCGCTTGTGGAATTAAGAACTCATAGGGAACGATCAGCTCGAACGCTCGGAATCTTATGCGAAGAAGGACGCACTTGAGCTTGCCACTTCGCTGTACTCTGGCTATCCGAAACAGCTGCGTCGACCGCCATGCGAATGATAGTGGAAACAATGAACGAGTCTGGTTTGCTGCTTCAGCAGTGGGCCCAAGGAGAGAGAGGAGAGAACGCACCCGTGACGAGCAGCTGGATGAGAGAGATCGTCCAAGCTTCTTCGGGCGCAAGAAGTACGCTGAACATGACGAGAGCAGTGCTGAGGCACGCCCACACCATCTGGCCGAATCCGGAGATGGAGGTCTTGATCCCAGGTCAGCTCCCGCCCAGCGAACCTCCTTCGAGAACTCACGTTGCTGCACAGTCCACAGCAGGTCTCCCTGGCACTTGCGCACCAAAGATCTCTGCGGAAAGTGTCAGCTTGCTTCCTTCCGTCCGAGGAGGGGAGGAGGACGAACACTCCGAGAGCGACTTGGTTGGGGCACGTCGTTGGAAAGAATTCGCGGTTGGCCTTGCTCGTGTACGCTCCCATCCTTTGCGAGAGATACGGAGGCCGCGAAGTGGAGAAGGAGCAAGGGAGGATGCTTCCTTGGGAGCAGATCTCCGCGGCGCCCGCGCGACGCGAGGTGGAGAAGGAGCCTGTTCTAAGCGGGGGCGATAAAGGTGAACGGGGTCTGGAGGAGCTCGAAGTTGGAGAGCAGTGGAAGAGAGAGAGAGCTCGAACCCCGTGGAGGGACGAGGCGCGTTGTTGGGCAGAGCAGCACCTCTCACTTTCGCAACGACCGCAAAACGATTCCAAGCCCTAAACTATACACCCTCCTTCTTCTAAGCATCCGATCCAGTCGACCTCGTCACATCTGGGTGCACCCGCAAGACGGTGAGGAGCCTTGGGTCCATCTCGGCCTTCTCGCTGACGAGATCCCTCAACCACTTGTTCTCCGCTTTGAGCTGCGCCAGAAGAGTGGTTAGTGAGAGCTCCGTTGAACGGAGAGAGCGCAAGAGTGGAAAGGTGGGGGAGAAAGGGAAGAGGAACGCACCGATCCCGCCTGCTTCTCGAGATCCTCGACCTTCTCCCTCAGCTGCGCGCTCGTCTGCTGGAGCTGCGAGTCCCTCTGCTTCTTCTTCGCTCGAAACCTCGCTGCGCAGACGCAAAACTCATCAGCAACCCTCGACGAAGGAAAGGCGAAAAACGACGCACCCGAAGCCGCAGTGTTCCTCTTTCGCTTGTCCTCAATCTCCTCTGGACTCCCAGTCTCCTCCTCCCTCTCCAATCCCTCGGTATCGACTTCCATCTTCGCCTCGGACTTCCCCTTCGCGCGCGTCGACTTCTTCACCGGCGGGGATTCCGACGACGAGTCGGCTGTCGTCGTGGTTGCGGGCGCCTGAGAGGGCGTGGAGTGCAAAGGATTGAGTTGGGGGTAAAGGGGAGGTGTAAAGGTATTCAAAGGAGAGGCGGAGGGGTTGGACGAGGAGGGGAAGGTGGTGGGAGGGAAGAGAGTCGTCCAATCGAACCCAGGGTCGGGCGGGAGGGTTTGTGTCGCGGAAGGAGGGAGTTGCGTCGCGGGAGGAAGTGGGAATGAACTTGCTGGAGAAGCAGGGCTCGAGGTAAAGACGAGCTGGGACCAGAACTCCAGCTGCGGCTGAGCCATCTGCATCTCCGCCGCTCCTGGCTCGCTCGTCCATCCCACGCCGTTCCCAGGCCCTCCTCGCAGATCCGACGACCCAGTTCCGCTCAAAGTTCCCGCGGGAGGAGAAGCGGCGTTCAGACCCTCAACCATCGCGGCCCAACTGCTTCGCATGGCAGGGGAGTCGAGAGGGGTCGGAGGTGGCGTCGGAGCGAGGGAGGAAGTGTGGGGGGATTGTGGAGTGGGAGCTAGCGCGCCGAATTCGGGAGTGGTCGAAGGCTGGAGTAGAGAGTGGTGCTGCGAGGCGAGGGTCTGTAGAAGGAGGAGACGTCGAAAGTCGAGATCCGTCGTCGGCAGGGGTGAACGCTGGTATGGCGAGGGGAAGGCGGGATGGACTGGAAGGGCGTGGGTACCTCGACCTAGCAGAGAAGGCGACGACGGGAGGTACAAAGGTCGAGGAGGGAGCTGGGGAAAGATGGGAGGCAGGAGGACCGGCTGGCGCGACGACGAGGAGTTGTGGCTAGAGGAAGCTGCTGCCGGCTTGTCCTTGTCGACCATCAACAGCAGAGCGAGAGCCCCATGTGTACTCGACTGGCTAGTCTCCCCCCTCTCCCTCGGGAGCGTTGAGGGTGACCACACGGAATGATTGACAAGGGATTCGTCGAATCGCGCCATCGTCGAAAGAGCTCGGACCGCAAAGCGGGCGAGTCGATCCCATGTTGAACGCTGAGGGACGAATCGAGGTGATTGCCAAGCTCCTGCAGAAGTGGAGGCACGATTAGCGAGACGGCCAGCGGGGAGGAGGGAGATTGAACGCACCAACTTCCGCACCAAACTCCGCGCGCCGCGAGTTCGTTTCTCCCCCACTCGAACGCCTCACGCCGCTCCACTCTCCTTCTGAGATCGCGCGTACATGTTCGCGTAAACCGCATAGGCGTTCGAGATCGACGAGTCCTCTGACGAAAGGATGGATTCACGAAAACAACAATCAGTTTGCGTCCTCGCGTTCTGAACGTTTGAACCAACGCGACTCACCAAACTCGGGCAATCCAAGGTACCCCTCCTCCTTCAGTAATACCCTCATCCTCTCCAGTTTCTCCAGCGTCCCAGCCCGGTCTCCTCGCCCTCCTCGCAGCCCCTCGCCGACAGTCTTGATCTCCAACCTCCTCGCGTCGCTCTTCGCGACCTCATCTGCTGAAGCCGTGCACGCAGCGCAGAGGCAGGCGGAGAAGCCGAAGGAGGATCGTAGAGCTTCTTGACGTTCGGCGCGCGTCTTGGTGATGAGCTCGGGGACGTATTCGATGTTGAGTTCCTGGCCGGTGGGGATTGCGGTGATGGCAAAGACTTCCATGCGGAGGGTTTGAAACTGCGATCAAATTCAGCTTGCATTCCGTTCCGCCAGGGCTGCCACGGTAGAACGCACGTTCATCGCTTGCGAAGCATTAGGTCGACTGCAACATTCCGTCAGCTCCTCGCTCCTGGCACGCAAGCACACAAACTCACCAGCTGTGGTTCAACCTCGCAATCCTAGGGAACACCATCGAAACGACCTTGGGTCCCTCCCCTCCTCCCAGCGGCGGCAACTGCACCGCGAACCCGTTCGTCCCTCGGCGTCCCAGCACTTCATCCCCTCCTCCCACCCCCTCCGTCTTGGCCAGCTGCATGAACACCGCCTGCTCCTTTCCGCCCATCCGCTCGAACAGCTCCTTCGCCTGCGCCGCGCTCAGCCCCTGCGGCCAAACACAGATCGGCCGTTCCGCGATCAGGAGCTCTCCGAACGCGATGGGCCGCGAAGAGACGACGCCGAGACCTTTGCCATCGGCCGTGAAGTCGGTGATGGTCCAGGGTGGGGTTGGAGGGTCGTCAGAGGAGGCGGAGGCGAGGAGGATGGCGAGGAGAGGGATGAGGAGGGACGGGTCGAAGGAAGGGATCGAGGAGGTGGCGAGCTCGAGGGGTTCTAGTGGAGGTGGAGAGGACCAGAAGAAGGTGCGCGTGTGGATCGGAGTGCTGTAGCGAGTCGAGGAGCGGAGGTGTTGTCGCAGAGGCTGTCGGACAGATGACCGTAGGAGACGAGCTGCTACTGCTGACTGGTTGAACAGCATGGCGTGCACGCTCAACTGGAGACCTGCTGTGCTGATTCTGGGCTCAGGCGCTGGCGAGGGAGAAGGAGGAGACGAACCCGGTCGACGCGTTCCTCCTCTTCCCTCTACGTCTATCCCGACCGATTACTCTCCGCCCAGGATGAGTACGCCCCAGCCGAATGCACCCAAGGAGCCTCACCTGCTCTCGCTCAAGGTCCTCCGAGCAGCTCGTCCTTCCCTCGTCCACTCGCCAACCCCCTACTACGAAGCCGCCAGTCTCGGCGGCAAGGCGTTGCGAGAGCTCGACCTCAACAGCGTTGGCTCAGGCGATGCCGGAGACTTTGGTATCAGCGGCGTGCTCCAGCTACCCTCCACGTTCGGGACCATCTACCTCGGGTGCACCTGCTCCTCCTCCCCTCCTCGACTGCAGCTGACAATGGTGCAGGGAGACCTTCTCCGCCCTCCTATCCCTCTCGAACGACCTAACCGTCCTACCGAGCTCCTCCTCCATCGCCATCTCTCCCGTTCTCAAGGTCGAGATGCATACGACTGGAACTGGCGCCGGCGGAGGACTGAAGCACCTCCTCAAGCCGATCACCCCGCCAGGGGATGCAGAGAGTCTCTCGCCTGGGGACAGCGTGGAAGGCTTGGTGTCGCACGAGGTGAAGGAGCTGGGGGTGCACGCGCTGGTGTGCACGGTCACATACGCCGTGAGGGTTGCTGGGGAAGCGGGACAAGGACTCAGCCCTCAGAGCGCGACCACGACCAGTCGCAGCTTCAGGAAGGTGAGAGCGGGGTCACTGGTAAAGTTGCGAACGGAGCTGATTGTGTTCTCGCTGCTGCAGGTCTACAAATTCCAGGTACGAGAGCTCACCGAGGTGCGAAGGCCCAGCGGCTAATGGAGGTGGCGTCTCGCAGGTCTCCAATCCCCTCTCCGTCCGCACCAAGGCCCACTCTCCCAACCCCCTCACTGCCACATCCTCGCTCTCCTCCGCCGAACGAAACAAGGTCTTCCTCGAGGTACAGATCCAGAACCAAGGGGAGCACGCCCTCTTCTTCGAACGCCTCAACTTTGAACCCGTCCCCTCCTTCACGTCCTCGGACATCAACCAACTCGTACCCTCCCCTTCATCTTCTTCCACGGAATCACCATCGTCCCTCTTCTCCGACACCTCCTCCCTCCTCCCTCCTCAAGCCGTACGACAATACCTCTACATCCTCTCCCTCGTCCCCTCCTCTCCACCAGCTCTCCCCGGCTCTTCCCAGCCTCTAGGCCGCCTCGAAATTGTCTGGCGCACACCTCACGGCGAAGTCGGCCGACTCCAAACCTCGATGCTTGGGCGGAGGGTCCCTCAGCCTCCAGCTCCGATCGACCTTCCCAGTCCAGCACCGACGCCGATCGAGAAGGATGCAGGACCGCCGACAGCACTTCCTGGGTCACCAGCAAGGTTCGCAGGAGGATTCGAGGCCCCTGCGAGTCCGATACGCTCACCTGCGCCGTACCGCCCTTCACAACTCCTCGCCTCCCCCAACCCAGGATCTCCCGTCCGACAACCCTCTCCTCGACTGGTCACTCCCCTCCCACCGCCCCTCCCTCCACTCTTCCCAGACGCCACGGGGATCACTTTCGACCTCACCGTCTCCTCCCTCTCCCCGACTCTCATCGCACGCGAAACTCCATTCGCAATCACCTTCGCATTGGCCATCACCTCTTCCCTCCCCGTTCGACGAACCCTCAAACTCGTCGCTCAGCACGTCCAATACCACCCCTCCCCTCTCGCCCCTCCTCCACCCTCCGCCGCCCTCCCCGCCGCACCTCGCGCATCAATCGACACCCGCCCAGATCCAACCTTCGCTGGCGTCGTCCTCCCGCGCCCCATCCCAGAAAGAGTTCCCCAGCCTCTCATCCCCTCGCGAGAGGTCGTCCGAATCGGCTCGACGATCACTGAGATCGGCCTAATCGAGGTCGAGGCGGGGGAGACCGTCGAGAGGGAGTTCGGGATGCGGTTCCTCGCGGTTGCGAGCGGGTTATTCAGGGTTGGGGGAGTGAGGGTGTTGTTGGTGGAGAATTTGGGAGAGGAGGAGGGGGAGGGAGGAAGGGAGAGGAGGGCGAGGGTCGTTTGGGAGAGTGGGGTGGTGGCGGAGGTGTGGGTTAGGAGTGCGCATGAGGGGAGGGAGCAGTAATGGATACTGGTCGTTCAGGGACGCTCTGCTGAGGATCTCTGGCCTGGGTTCAGGAGCTGCGAAGCAAGGAGGGCGGATCGAGAGGTGCAAGGCTCGCTAAGTGGAGCTCAGCCCGATCGATTCAGAGCGGATATCTAGGATACAGCAGAGCACAGGTTGTGTCCTGCTTGCCTCCTCGTGAGGGCAATCGACCCAGCAGGTCCCAGGCGAAGGCGAAGGCGCTCAGTCGAACTTCGAGCTCGAAGTTCGACTTTGTCATTCCTCCCTCACCCACGCGCGTGCCCTCTGCTCCCCCCTCGGGTTTTCTTCTGTGATCCGCTTACCAGTGAGTCTAGGAGCGAGTACAGCGGGGAAGGAGCGCCGCCACTGACACGTCCGCTTCTCAACAGCATGGTGCTTTCTTCCGGCATCAGCGCTCCGCCCAGCGATCGCCTCTCCACCCTCCCCTACACCATCCTCGCCAGAATCTTTACGCTCCTCGCCGGCGACCCGGAGCACTCGGCCGCTAAAGCGTTCGCGATCAGCAAGACCCTCCTCCTCCTCACTCCTTCCGGTCTCTACCACTCCATTCGAATCACGAGCTACCGAAGCCTCGCCCTACTCTGCCGAACTCTGGTGGATAACTCCGACCGAGCTCGAGTGGTTCGGGAACTGTGGGTGGATCTCAAAGGCGAGCCAATCTCGGAGGAGTTCAGCGTCCTCAATCTCGCCAGGGCGTTCCTCGCGCTGCAGAACCTCTTCGCGCTGCACCTCGGTGGATCGACTACGGTTGCAAAGGTTCTCCTATCGCGCCAGGTCTGCGAGAGGGGGTTGCGAGCTCTGGAGCACCTCACCCTCGCGAACGCCTTCCCTCAACCAGCGACCTTCCCCTCCTCCTTCTACGCCAACCTATACCTCCTTCCCCTCTCCACGATCACTCTCAACTTTGGATCGCAATCCCCGCTCCCCCACACCACAAACCTCAACTTCCCCGAGCTCACGCGTCCGGTCGCTCTCACCCTCCGCGGACCTCTAACGAACCCAGCCCTCGCAGAGTTCGTCCGCCACTGCCCCAATCTCTCCAAGCTGTGCCTTGTAGACACGAGCGACAGCAGCCACTTCATCCAACACGGCATCCCCGCTCCCGACTACCTCCCCTTCCTCCTCGCCGCGCCGACTCTTCTCATTCTCCTCCAAATCGGGCATTGGGAGGAACCCCCTTCGGTCGGACAACAGCATCCCCTCATCGACGACGCCCTTCGCCGCTTCACCGACCTCCAGAGCCTCTACATCGGCGCGAACGCCACGAGCGAAACTCTTTTCGACTCGGTCCTCCAGGATCCCCTCCCTCTCGCCGCACTCGGGTTCGGCCACTACTCGAGCGTGCGCGACTCGGACGTTATTTCGATCCTCGTCGGGTCGAAGAAGCTCTCGTCGCTCAAGTACCTCGTGATGGACAACCTTTCGGCGGAGGAGGGACCGATGCTCGGAGTGGCGGGGACGGAGCCGGAGTTTTTGAGCGATGGGCAGGTCGTGATTCCCGAGGGATGGGCTCTGGCGGATTGGGGAGTGGAGTTTACCTATGAGGGAGCGCAGGAATTGGCGAGGGCCGCGGAGCAGGAGGAGGTCGAGCTGGGAGGGTCGTTGTTGGATGCGGTGGACGTCGAGGAGAGGTGGGGAAGCTACTTGGAGCTCGTCGAGGAGTGGAAGAAGAAGAGGTTGGAGGGGTAGGGTGAGTCCCTTTCGTTGTTTCTCTGGGATCATCGAGCTGACGACGTTCCAGCGGGAGCGGAATGCGAAGGAACGGAAGGTGGAATGAAGATGGCTTTGTCGTTTCGAAGCTCCTCGAGCGTGCGAGGTCTCTCGCGGTGTAGAACAGATGCACATCGTGTTTCGAGTGCTAGCAAAGGTCTCAAGCTACCACGCAAGCTGTGGTCGTTCACCTCTGCGAAGACCGAGTCAGCGTCGCTCCTCCGCAGCAAAACCCACTGCAAGGAACGTACCATCTCCCTCCCGCTCGCCGTCCCCTCCTCGCCTCCCTCCTCTCCAGCCACTCGGCGACCCGCATCAAGTACCATTCCCACCTCTCCTCCATGCGCAACGCATCCAACAACCTCCCCCCGAGCTCAACCCCGACCTTCTCGGCGACCTGCACCAACTCCAACGCTCCCTCGTAGCTGAAAGCAGGGTACCCTTCGCCCAGAACCCACTCCTCCGGAATCACCGGCAACGTTGCCCCATGAACGGAGGCGACCCCCCGATATCCTCGAACGTCATTCCTTCCTCCTGTCCCCACATATTGTCCATCGAGAGCTTCTGCAGCTTCGAAAGCTTCCTTGGTCCGAGGAGGGAGCGGACCTGCTTCTCGCAAACTCGCGAGTTAGTGCCCGAATCCGAGAGATTGGAGTGGGAGAGGGTCGCGGAGGTAGTGCTCGAACAGCGCGTCGCCCGTAGCGTCTGCGCCGACGTAGAGGTCTTGGAGCTTGTCGAACCGGCGGAGGGCCGTGTCGACGCGAGGGTGTTGTTGTCCGATCGAGGTGAGCTTCTCCTGATCGACCGCGGAGGAGGTTGAGGTGGGAAGGGGCGGCTTCGAGGAAGGGGATAAAGTTGGGGGCGGGGATGTTCCGGATTGAGAAGTCCTTGCTGTCCGACCGTGTCGACGAGACGAAGGTCGTGGAGGCTCGGGCACTGCGTGATCAGGTCCGCCAACGCTGGGTCGATGAAGGGTCCCGTAACGTCGAGCATGCCGAGGTCCCAAATTGGAACGAACCGGGCGTCTCGCGACCGACGAGCGTAAGGCTGAACCGTATCGAATTCGAGGGCGAGCCAGCGAAGTTCCGGCAACTGGAGGAGATGGGCGTAGAGCTCTGGCGCAAAGGTCGTGGTCGAGGGGAAGAAGTTGACGATACGAAGGATCGGGAGGTTGTCCAGTCCGTTCCTGCAGACCTCGCTCGAGAGGAAGCACCTGGCGACGGTACACGATCCCGAGATCCACAGCCTCCACAAGCGGTGAAGGGAGATGACCGCCGCCTCAGTCTGCACCCAATCGACCTCGTCCTCCGCCAGTCCTTCTCCTTCAAGCTCGACGTCCCTCACAAGGAACGAGTCCCCCAAGCGCACCAAGTCAAGCTCGTCCTCGAGATCCTGCCCCTTCCCCTCGAGCTCGATATCCATCGACTCGACGAGCGATCCCCGCGCAGGGTTCTCAGCGATGGTGCGACAGAGCAGGCCTAGAGCTTTGTAGCTCTTGATCCGAATCTTGGAGTAGATGTTGGGGAGCGCAAAGGGGAGGAGCTGGCGGCTGATGGCAACGGCGAGGGAGGGAGAGTCCGTCGTGTCCTCTCGCACGATCTTGAAGATCTTTGTGAGGAGTTCGGGAGGCAGCGTGGAGAGGCGGTCGCGAGGGAGAGCCGAGGGAGGAGCTGGAGAGGGCGGCATGGTCCTGTGCAGGGAAGAAGCGTGTTAGCTGCCAGGGCTCAAAAGAGCAGGACCGTTGACGCTGCTCACCTCGAGCGGTTGGTCTGTTGATCCAAAGCGCAGAGCAGTAGGCGTCCAGCGACCGAGGTGACGGCAGGAGGGAAAGAAGCGACTGCGCGGCGAGGCTTCGGTTGAGCTCACACACTCTCAAGCCAGAGACAGCTCCTCCCTCTCTGCGTGAAACTGAACGCCCATTCTACTTGCACGAGCTGCCTTTCCGCATCTACCAGCGTTTTGCCACTCGCCCCACCATCCAACGTCCGCACAATACCCCGTGAATCCCTCGCAATCTCCCCGCTTAACCGATGATGAGCTTCGTCTCTCCATCGTCCTCGAACTCGTACTCGGGAACCTAGTTACGCAAGTCGTCAGCGAAGGACCCTGGAAGAACGCAGGAGAAGGGGGACGCACCTCGAGGTTCAAGGGAGCGGGTCCTCGTCGGGCACGTCCAGCTGTGGAGATCGGGAGTCGTCAGCGAAACGCGCTCAACGACAAGTGAGAAAGAACGCACAGATGTCGTAGTGAGATCCGTGGCAAGGGCAGTACCACCCTCCGTAGTCGCCAGCCTCTCCGATGGGCACGCATCCCAAGTGGGTGCAGACTCCGAGCATGACGAGCCTGTCGCGCGCACGAAACCCCGCATCAGCTGCTGCTTCCCTCAAGCGAACGCACGGAATGAGAGGAACTCACCACTGGGGCTTCTTGACGCGCTCAGCATCGGTCTGAGGGTCCCTCAGGGTCGAGATGTCGCAAGTGTTGGCCTCCTCGATCTCGCCAGCGGTACGGTGACGAATGAAGACGGGCTTTCCACGCCACTTGATGATGACGTTCTTGCCCTCGGGGATCTCGGAGAGGTCGACCTCGACCTTGGCGAGGGCGAGGACGTCCGACGACGCGCTCATGTTGGTGAGGAAGTCCGAGACGGTCGCCTTGGCTCCCGCGGCGGTGATGAGACCCATCGAGCCGACCATGAAGTACGAGTAGGCGCGCGAGGACGCCTGCGAGGTGCCGGCGGTGTAGGGAGTGTAGTCGGGGACTTGGGTCGACTCGCGGAGGGACTTGGAGGAGGTCGACATGAAGCGGGGCTGGAAGGAGGTCGAGGCGGGGGCTGTAGAGGAAGGGCGGTTAGGGTGGTTCTGGCGGGTTGAGAGGGGCGAATCTGGTGACTGGCAAGGAATCAAAGCTCCAAGCTCCAGGGACTTCTCCTCGCGACCGAGGAGAGTGCCTCGCGCCTAGCTCTGCCCTCAAAGGCCCCGGGTGGTGAGATAACATGGCCGTCTTCCAAAGGAGTCCAGAGGAGGCGGCTCAAAGCACTGACTACCTCCCTTTGCGTCTGCAAGGAGAGCCAGCCAGCACAGGTCCCCGCTCCTCCCTCCCCTCCTTCCCAGGCTCGGTGACCAGGTCGATCTCCTTCAAGAGTCCCTCCGACCATCCCACTACTGCTCCCTTCGCGCTCCAGTGTGCCCAGGGCCAGAGCTGCCTGCTTCCACCTCCCGGACAGGCTGAGCGGAAACCCCCGTCAACGATCCCGACGAGCTGCCCGTCGCCCCAGTTCGTTCCCTGGAGCGATCTCCACCTCGGCAAACGCATCAGCTCCCTCCTCGCCCCGCCCCCAGTCCTCCAGCACTGCGGCATCCCCGCCGCACCCCAACAACCCAATCACGATCGCCGGAATCTCCAAAACCCAGGTCCAACTCACCATTGACCCTCGTCCGACTGGCGACTCCTGCGGTACCGAGGTCGTTCCTGCCCGCCCACTTGGGGACGCTAAAGTCGGTCCTCGCTCCACCGTCGTGATGGCCGTGACTTTCCGAGCCAGCGCTGGCGCCCAGGTTGAGGCCGCGAGCGACAGGAACGCCGGAGGACAGCGTCCGAGAGGTGGGGACAAGGGTGATGGCCTTGCGAGTGGCGGAGAAACTCGAGAAGGCGGACGACATTGCTGAGTGGTGTAATCAAAGTTCTCAAAGGAGGAGAAGCGATGAGTACTTTGCCCTTTAATTTCCAGCCGGCTGCAGTTAAACTCCCTTTTCTCGTTTGAGAATCAAGGACGGTGCCGCCCTGCGTGAATGGGACAATGAGCTTTGGCGGAACGGAGCGAGAGATAAAAACGCACGGAGGCGAAGAGCTCGGCTTTGACGGTGTAGAGAGGCTGCGAACCTAGCCCGACAGACCACCAGCCTGAGCTCGACTTCTCCAGTTTCGAACGTCCAGGCGGCCGAATGGAGGAGGCTGCCTCGTTCGGTGACGAACTTGCGGATCGCAGCGCCCGAGGGGTCGATGAGGGTGAAGTTGGTCGAGAGGGATTGGGAGAAGGAGAAAGTCGTGACGTCCAGAGTGAGAGTTGCTTGAAGAGCTTCGGTGACGGTGACTTTGGGGTTGCTGGAGATGAGGGATCGTCAAATGCAAGCCATTTTCGAAGAGAAAGACGCACAAATCGGCGATGCGGGTGGTGTAGGTTTCGAGACGGATCGGTTTCCAGGGACCAGCTGAGAGCAAGAGCATCAGTGGACGCCCAAATTAAGAACGAGAGGACTCACCAGAGCAGAGGTAAGGGCCCCAGTCCCAGCCATATTCGTACCTCGCCATTCCAGAGTGCGAGGTGCTTGTCGGGGCCGAGGTGCTCTTCCTCGATGACACAGCCTTTGATGAAGGAAGAGGAGAAGAGAATGAGCAGAACGTTGGTGCCAGTCTTGAGCTTGTCGCCGACGGAGACGCTGGTGGACAAGGATTCAGCTCGGCGCACGACGAAGCGCAGGAGAGATTGAAACGGACCGGTGAGGCGTGAACATGTTGTCGCACTCGAGGATCTTGTTTCCGTTGAGCCAGACTGTCGCAAAGGTGTCGAGTCCTTCAAAGACGAGATCCGACGAGTCTCCAGCGGTTTCGATGCCGTCGAAGGTGCAGCGATAAAGCCAGTCCGTCTCGCCGACCCACTGAACGTCCTGCAGATCTAGAAATCAGCCACCAACTCTCACTAAAAACAGAAGGCAAGGAGGTTGCGCACCTGCTCGTTCAGCTTGAGGAATGGGTCGGGGATCTCTCCCTGGGCGAGGAGCTCGCTGCGGAGTAGACCAGGTGATCAGCTCGACCAAAGCGGGCTGTGATCGTCGACGTTCTCACCAGTGAATCTGGGAGGGCATCTGAACGCATCGTTCCTGTGCAAGGAGGAGGTCAGCTCTGTCCAAGGGAGGGAGAGCAGGGTTCGATATACCCATCCAGCGAGAAGCTCGTCGGAGGCGGCAACGACTTCTGGATCGGCGAGGGCTTTCTGAGGAGACTGTCGCCACTCCCATAGCGAGGGATCCGCAAGGTTCAGGCGAGCAGAGAGGGTCGGAGGGAGAGCAGCGCTCGGCCGTCGAGGAAGCTCTCCCGCTCACCGCCAGCCTGTTCGTTCCACCCGCACTCACCACCCCACTGGAACGTACCTTTAAGGCTACAGTGACACCCACTGCCTGCTCCAAACTCGCCCAAGGCGCAGCTCTTCCCCACCCTCTCAGGACCTCAAGGCAGAACAGGAGTTCCTCCCTTGACCCTCCTCCTCCCAGACATGTCCCAGTCGACTCGACTCTCCCCGAACGATCCTCCCAAACTCCTCTCATCTGAACGCAGAGGAGCTGGAGGAGGAATAGTTTCGGTCGAAACGTGCGTTCCCCCCTGAACCTCCCCTTGGTCCAGCTGAGCCTCTCCGACGCGCAGTGCTCCCGTAAAGGGCAAGGGAAAGTCTACCCAGGACGTCGTGGTGAGCTGATACCTTCTCTCCTCCCTCAGCTGTCACTGAACCATCCCTAGGAGCTTGACAAGGCCGCCGAAATCGTCCTCAGGAGCCTCCAATCCCACAACAACCTCTCCGGAGACCCCACGACCTCTGAGCTCTCCCTCCTGCTCGTCAAGGCCGCTCAACACATCCTCACGACCCTTCAATCGCACAACAACCTCTGTGGTCATCACGTCTTCCACACGACCTCTGACATCTCCCTCTTGCTCGCGACGTACGTTCTCTCTAGCGCTCTCCTCGTCCTCTCCTAACTCCAATCCCCACAGTCTCTCAGTCGAAACTCAGCTGCACCTCCCCCTACCCGTCATCAAGCCCCTCCTCTCGCACCTCCTCTCCGTCTCCCTCGTCGCGTCCGACCCTTCGGATCCTACTCGCTACTCGTCCACCGCAGCTATCGTCCGCACTCCTCTCCCACTCCCCTACCGTCCGCCTGGAGAATCGAAGAAGAAGGAGAGGGAAGAGACCTTGGAGAAGGGGAGCGCGGTGCGAGCAGGTTCGTACGAAGGTCTCGGAGTGCTGGCGGGAGCTGACTTGGTGGTGATCAGGGTTGACCTCGAACGTCGGAGCTTCGACTTCTGCGGTGCGAGTCCCTGCTTTGAGCCACGAAGGAGGTCGAGGAGCTCTGGTCCCGCTCAAGCCGTGCGTTTCGCGTTCACCTCGTCGATCCAGCCGCTCATACTCTTCGCGCAGTGCTCCCGTCAAGACCAAGGCTCCGCCAAAGAAGAAGCTCAAGACCGTGGAAGAAGATGTGCGTCTTTCTCGCGTTCCACTTGGGAGCTCTGCTGATCCCCTTTCCTTCCAGTCGGTCGGAAAGCCTGCGAAGCCCGCGAAGGGCAAGAAGGCGAGCAAGATGGTCGCTCCAGAGTCCTTCGTTCTCAACGCTACTGCTTCGACGTCCAAGCGTCTTCTCGACTCTAAGAATATTGCGATGGAACCGATGGTCCGTCTTGTTCTTCGCCCCCGAGGTTCCCCCACTCAACTCTCACCGTCCGCAGACTGCTCAGGAGCTCCAGGTGAGCCGATGCCTTGTTTCCTCCCTCGACTGCGCTGAAATATCCTGCAGGAGCTCGACGAGACTGCAAACCGCATCCTCAAGACCCTCCAATCGGACAACAACCTTCACGGGCACCAAGTCTTCCACACGACCTTTGATCTCTCCCTCATGCTTGCGACGTGCGTTCTCCTTCTCCTTCTCCCTCTCCCCCTCCTCTAACTCCAACCCAACAGCCTCCCCATCGACATCCAGCTGCACCTCCCCGCGACCGTCATCGACGTTCTCCTCTCGCACCTCTCCTGCCTCTCCCTCGTCGCGTCCGACCCTTCAGACCCGACTCGCTACTCCTCCATCGCTCCCATCGTCCCCACCCCTCTCCCACTCTCCTATCGTCCGCTCGATGAAGTGATGCTCCACCTCATGCTCAAGTTCCCGAGCTTTGCTAGGAGGTTCTCGGAGCTCGGGATCGAGTTGGAGAAGAAGGGGGTCGACAGCTGGGTGCTCGCATACGGGACGTCAGAGCGGCTGGTCGAGCTGGGATTCGAGAAGGAGTTGGTCGAGTCGGTGCGTCAAGAAGTGGTGGGAGTGACGGGGAAGGGGTTGGAGGGGATCGATGTGGAGGGATTGGCGAGGATGCTTCCTGCTGGAGAGTCCGAGGAGAATGAGAAAGGAGGAGTCGAGCTCGATCGCGGTGAGTTATCTCTCGTGCGGCGAAAGGGAGGGGAAGCTGATGCTTGTGATCGCAGAATGGTTCGTCGCGAGGCACGAGGAGCTATACACTCCGATGATTCGAGACCTCCATACCCTCCTCCTTCGCCTCTCTTCGATCTTTGGCAGCAGCATCTACAGCGAGATGGCGAACGTCGTCGAATGGGAAGCCTTGTCGACCGACTTTGTCGTTCCGCCCGAGTGCGTCGCTGGAGCTTTCAGGACGGTCGCCAAGTGGCTCGCGTGCTCAGGTCTGTCCCGTTCTCTTTCTCCCCTTGCGCGTGACTTCCTTCCCGCATCTAGGTCGACTCACCCGCGAAGCTCTCAACCTCCTCCGTGGCGTTCGAGCGATCACCTCTCTCGACCTCACTCGCTCCTTCCGCTCCCTCGACGCCCTCGAAGCCGCCAACTCGCTCGCAACTCTCGGCATGCCCTGCAGCTTCACCTCCCTCGCTACTCTCAACCTCTCGTATATCGATCTCTCCGCCCCGCACGTCCTCTTCTCCTTCCACTGCCTCACCCTCGCCAAGCTCGACCTCACCGATACTCACACAACCTCGGGATCGTTCGAGTTCATCTCCATCCTCGGCTACCCCAAACCGCCCCAGTCCTTCTCTCCTCTCCAGCGATGCCTCAAGCACCTCTGCCTCGCCGACAACGCCGAGCTGGACGACGCTGCGCTCCTCCCGCTCCTCTTTCTCCCCGAACTCGTCACGCTGGACCTCACCGGCACCTCCATCTCTCTCCGCGGTACCCCAAGCTACACGGGCGGACTGCACTTTTACGTCCTCAAGGCCGCGCACCTCCAGCCCTCCCTCACTGCCGTCGCTCCTCCTTCCTCCGTCCGCATCGAGCTCGTTTGTTTCCTCCCCCCCGACTCCTTCGCACGCGCTAACCCTCCTTTGCAACCTCGCAGTCCAAGATCGTCATTCGCGAGATCGACCACCCCATGATCGCCAACCCCGACCTCGTCAAGACGCTCACGAACCCGAAGCTCAAGGAAAACCTGAGGTACCAGAGCAAGCGCGTGTTGCTTCGAGGGAACAAGACGGATTTGGGCAAGAGGCTCGCGTTCATCTTGCAAGATCGGTGCGTTCTTTCTCTCGCGCGGTGCTGGAGCGTGTAAGCTGACGATTTGGTAGGCTCGATAACATTGTGCTGCTGAAGAGGATGGGTCCGAAGGAGGTTGCCAGGGTTGAGGAGGTTTGGGAGTGAGGAGGAGGGGGAGGGGGATGTGGTGCTTTTGCTTGCAAGATCTGTGATTGCGTGCTGTGCTTTCGTTGTTGCGGGCTCGCTGGGAGATCGAGATCGAGAGTGAGCACCTGAAAAATCGAAAACGACCTCGCTGCGTCGACTGGAGCGAACGAACGACGAAGTCCTCGAGCCAACTTGCGACTCTCGTTTCTCCTTCGCCTCAACCCCCTCCGCTCAAGGCACAAGACCTACGCCAACTCTCTCGCACACAATCAGCTCCCTCAGCGCTCTCGCCCTCTCCAAGCCCTCCGCCACAACACCTTCCCAACCCCGAGCTCAATCTCGGCACCTCCATCTCCCCATCCTCACCCTCGGCTCTCCGTCATGGCTAATGCACCATCTCGCCCCATCAACGACTGCACGGAGGAAGCGCGAGAGCCTCGCTCGCCGAGTGAGGTTATCGAGCTCAAGGTCAAGCTCCCCCGGAGCCGTGTGAGGTTCACCTTCTGTGAGCAAGCCAGTTCTTGATTCCCAGCCTGTACTAACTGCTTGCTATCATAGCTGGCACTGCGTCCACCACTGTGCGAGAGTTCCGCCAGTCCTTCGCAGATCCCAAGCGCACATTGCACCCCCTCTCCCTTCAAGGCGCGACCAGCTGCCTCCTCCGACGCGTCCTCCCGCCTTCTCCCACCGACGCGACCACTCCTTCCAGCACACTCCCCACGCCGACGCTCCCTCCAACCCTCCCACCTCCCTCTCCTCCCCCCCCCACGAAGCCCAGCCCCGGCCCTGGTCTCGACGTCCTTCACCACCCTCGACCCTCCTCCTCCTCCTCCTACCTCGACTACGTTTCCCCCGATACCACCCTCGGGGAGCTCGATCTTCGCAGCGGGGATCTTGTCGACGTCGATCTGTTGAGGAGGTCGTGGGGATTTATCAAGGGCGTGTCGTTCGAGGGCCGCGAGGAGGAGAAGAAGGAGAAGAAGTAGGAGGAGGATGGGCCGGCAAGAGAGGGAGGAGGTTCAAAGGAAGAGGAGAAGGTCGAGGGCGGAAAGGGAGGAGGGGATGATGAGAAGGAATCGACCTAGTCAACGTCAACGTCAACGTCGAATCCTCCGACTTCCTCCTCTCTCGACGCCGACTCGCCCTTCCCAAACGCCAGCTACGATGACTCGAAGACGGACGAGCAGGAGGAGGAACCCGCTTCGTCAAGCGATCCCATCGCGTCGCTTCGTCGAGAAGGCCTTCGGATCTTCGAGGCACAACCCCGCACCGCTCACGCGCGTCGCGAGATGCGTGCGGGACGGAAGCTGGAGCGGCGGGACGTTCAGTTGAGGGAGGATCGGGACGGCGTGTGGGTGGTGGTCATAAAGAGGGGGAAGCTCGGTGTCGTGGAGGAGGCTTTGCGAGGAGTGGGAGGACTGGTGAGCGGGTCGACGTATGGCGCCTGGGAGCACGAGCGTACGTTTCTCACGCGCTTTCTTTCCCCAACCTCAGTTGTGCTAACCACCTTTGACTACCAGGCGCGCTTCTGCTCGTGCGTGACGCGAATGGACAGCAGTCCCCTCCTCGACGTGCGTGCTCTTCCTCCAACGCTGTGGCCTGGCTGACCTCTCTTCGCAGATGCCCTCGAATTCGTCGTTGAGGCCTACGCGTCCTCGAAACCCTCATCCGACTCCGCACTTCCTTCCGAATCCAGCCCTGTCGACCCCAGCCTGTCGAGCTCCTCTCCCTCCTCGAGCGACGAAAACCCCCTCCCCTCACCGACTTGCCACCCTCCGTCCTCCAATACGTCCTCGCCATCCACCGACCCCTCTCGCGACTCAGCGACTCCGCTCTCGGACGACGCGACGCCGCCTGGTTCGCCCCAGGAAGAGCCACTCCTTCTCCTGGAGAGGCTCGTCCTCTGCCTCCTGGCTCGCATCGCAAGCTTGCAGGGTCTCGACGAGGACGACCTCGAGACGATTGCGAAAATCGGTCGCTACGTCCATAAGCACGTCGAGCGGGGGTCGTGGCTGGGTCGAGCATCCGCGAGGCTAGACGAGCTTGCGGCCGAAGCTGCGCGCCTGATGGAGCTTGAGAAGAAGAGGGAGGCAAGCTTCAGTGAGAAGAATACTGGGGAAGCAGGGAACGATAGTGCGGAGGAGGGTCCGGTGGCTGAGCGTGAGGAGTTCGAGAAGGTCGAGGTCGAGCAGGTCGAGGTTGTTCAGGCGGAGGTCGAGGAGGGAGCGGTGGTTAAGAAGGAGGACGTTGTTCGGGAGGGAGTCATTCAGGAGGAAGGTGGGGAGGAGGAGGAGGAGGTCGTTCAAGTCCTCCCTCGAGGTACGTTCTTCCGGCTCTCTCTTCGTCCTCCCACTAACGCTTTCCTTGCAGTCGGAACCGTCTCGTCGTGCCTGCGACTCCCACTCTCCACCACCTTCGCCGATCTCCTCGTCGAGCTTCAACGCCGCGACTTGGCGCGATGTTACGCCGAAGCGCGTTGCGAGATTGGCGGGAAGCTCATGGGGCTCGACATCACGCTCGGCGAAGCCAAGGTATCTCACGACCAGCAGATCAAGATCGTGCTTCACCGCCTTCGAGGCGGAGCGGACCAGGACGCCATGGAGCTCGATCTCGACTTGAGCGAGCTCAACCTCGAGGTCCCCGCCGCCTCAGGTGCTGGCCTCCATCGCGACAATCCTCCCCGCGCGCAGGTTGCCGCGCTCCCCAATGCCGACATCGTCGATCCCAACCCTCCTCTCCAAGCTCCACTCGACGTTCCCGTCAGCCCTACATCTCCCACCGCCGACCCTGGTCCCGCCTCCGCCTCCGCCTCTGCTCGACCTCCCCCTCCCGCCGCGGAGAAGTTGCAACCTCTTGAAGCTGGCGCCGCCGCTGTCGAGGTCGAGGATGAGGGTGCAGAGGTGGAGGAGGAGGAAGGACCAGCGGTACGCGTCGAGACGAGCCGCCTCGAGCTCACTTCCGAGGAATTTGGCCGCAAGCTCGCCACCCAGCTCCGTACCCTCCGGAACTACCGCACCTCCATCACCAATCCGAACAACATCCCCATCTCGCTCGACTCGTTTTTCGACTACCTCTCCGCCCCTCCCGAACCACGTCCGCGATCCAACCTCGCCGACACCGAAGGCGACACCCGCATCCTCGATCCTTCCGAGGACGCCCTGCGATACGCCATCTGGCGCGGGCTCGACGAGCAAATCGTGGAAGCCTGTCGGCAGCCACTTTCCGACGCTACGCCCGAGGAGAAGAAGCATTGGTGGGAGCGTCTCGATCTCGTTGAGCGTGCGGTGGAAGCGTCGCGGGTGCTCTTGCTACGGAAAGAGTCGACGGTGGGGAAGGAGGAGCTTGAGAGGAGGAGGGAGGCGTGGAAGAAGGTGTGGGGTCCCGGCTACTTGGAGCAGCTCAAGAAGTTGGAGGAGAGGCTGGGAAAGGGGAAGGGGAAGGGGAAGGGGGGGGGAGGACGTTTGAGGTCCCCGATCGACTGATCCCGTGAGCTCGCTTGCTTCGTGGCAGGAGGCGGCAACTGACCCTCTCTCCGCCAGTCCATCTGGCGACGCCGCGGATTCTGATGTCGCTCTCCTCATCCACTACCCGGTTCGTACCAGCAGCTCGGATGTGCGCGTCCCGGCTCTAAGCCGTCTCCACAGGTGCCCACGTCGCCGTGGCGTCAACTCATGGTCGATCTCGAGGACTGGCTCGACGAGGCGCAGTGGCCAAACATCAAGAATCCTCCCACTTCGCTGAAGCTTTTCCGAGACCTCGGCATTGATGGGTCTTCCGTGAGCTCTCCTCGCCTCCTCGAGCAACGTTCGCTGACCCTCGAAAGGCCTTCATCTCCAACTTGATCAACCCGCCTTTCGAAATCCCCTACGCCAGCGTCGGCAAGGAGCCCTACGATCACGAGGAGCTCAACGACTTGATCGCGTACGTCCGAAGGATCTCGCGCTCGGAGTGGACAGCTCGATACAAAGCCGGTGGCGTCATCTGCGCTTTCGGTCGCAAAGTTCATCTGGAGGTGGAAGAGATCAAGAAGCTGCTGGGGTACGAGGTCTACGAGGTCGAGATCGTTTTGCAGCCGTGGATCGACGGGCCTGTCTTCCCGCTCAAGCTGCGCTTCTTCGGGAAGAAAAGGGAGGCGTTCATCGGTGTCGAGATCTTGTCGTGCGTCCTGTTCCCTCTCCCCGCTCCTTCCTCACTGACAAACCTTCCCCCCGCCAGGCCTCATCCCTCCGCCCCGCAGGCCGACCGACGGAGCGAGAAGGCTTCTCGACTTGCCCAAGCTTTCCATCTCGTGCGTCTCCTCCCTCCTCCTCCCACCTCCCTTTCTGACGCTTGGCGCACAGGATGCTTCGATCGCCGCTGCGTTCGCCTTCAGTCGCCCTCGTCCTTCTCGACACGCTCGTCGGTGCGTCTCGACGATGGTCGAAGTCGGACGCTGGGGGGCGGAGTCTACGATCCCGTCTCTCTGGAAGAGCTCGCTCGGAGTGGCGGCGTACGCTTTCTGGCTCGCCAAGCTGAAGGACGAGCGCCGGCAAGAACGAGTCTTCTCACGCGAGGAGCTCAGGAGCTCCAATGCGCTGTTCTTTGATGTGCGTTCTCCGTTCTCCTTCGCCGACACCCTAGATCAAGCTAACGGACTCCCTACATAGTGGCTACTTGACTGGTTCGACTCGAGCGAGCAGGCCTTGCCGGCTGCAGGTCAGTCCTGGCTTGAAGCCCTGCACGCCGTCGGGATCGTAAAGGGTTTGTCCCTTTTCTCCCTCTCCCCGCTCAGCGTGCGAGCTGATAGAGCTGTTTAGGCCTTCGCACGAGGGTTTCCAACCTCCAGGATCCCTTGATGTCCGCCTGCTCGCTTCTCCCCCTGGGGTTGATGCTGACCGGGTCTCCTTTCCGCAGCGAGCTCCTCCTCCGACGCCCCGGCATCTCTTTCGAACGCCCTCTAGGCCTCGTCGTTACCAGGATCCGTTCGCAAGTCGCTCGCCTCCTCCCGTCTACGGATCCGACATTCGATCATGTCCTGAACGGCGACCCCAACTCGAGGACCGTTGCGAAGGTACGCATCTCTCACTCTCCTTCCCTTCAGCCATTGACCCGCTGCGCAGGGACTCGTCGAATACATCGAGCGCAGTCCGCACGTCGAGTGGAACCCGAGCTCGGCCAACGTCTTCCGCCCCAGCGTCCTCAAAGATCGCCTCCCCGTCGGCGCTGGAACTGCTCTCCTCCGTCAGCAGCTCCTCCTCCTTCTCGATTACGACGACTGCCCCGAGCATGGCATTCCTGTTCTCGTCAAGAAGAAGGCAGCGGGACACCTCTCCTCCCACCGCCTTCTCACCTCCCGACGTCCCAATCCTCTCGCTCTCGCAGTGCAGGGCGAACTTCGCCAGGCTCAAAGCCAAGGGGTGGGGTCGGGTTGCAGGATCGCTCCCTACCAACAGCTCCCTCGCCAAGCCCCTCCCTGCCCGCCTCATCTCGCCTCTACCCAAGAAGGAGCTCTCTCCTGCCACCGTGAGTCCCTCTCTGCCAGCGGGACGCAGCTCGAGCTAACTGGTGCGCCACAGTCGCTCAAGACCCCTTCCAACAAGCCTGTCGAAGTCGGGATGGTGCTGGATGTCGAGGAGAAGTCGACTGCTCTCGAGTCGAGTGAGATCGGTGGAGGAGG
>JANGFH010000505.1:0-35911 GCA_025758715.1 Glaciozyma martinii | reverse complement strand
GACTTGAGGAGAAGAAGGTGAGAGAGGGAGGAGGGGTGGGGTTGAGGGAGAGTGGGTTCGGGAGCTGTAAGGTGGGGAACAAGGTGGGTTGTGCCGTCAGAGGGGGGAGGAGGTGCTGATGCCCTTTCGCAGGGATTCGTCCTCAAGAAGAGGCCGACGAGGGGCGTTGGGAAGGACCGCAAGGTGTCGAGCCAGAAGTTCTCTCCAATAGCGTGAGTCTACTGGGCGCGTTCAAGTTGGGGAGCAGGTACTGATGGCTCCTTCGCAGGGTGATTGTGCTGGATTGAGAAATGTTCGCAGGAGGAGGTCGTACGCATTGCATTGTATATTGTCGTCCTCGCGATTGCCTCTTCTCGAGCTCTGCGCACTGCCCAGCTTGCGAGAACGACTTGAGGATTCGAGAGAAGAGAGAATAGGAGTGCAGCTGTGGGTCAACGAGCAGAGCAGCGGAGAACGCTCGCCAGGTGCACGTGTAGCGTGTCCTGCCTATCCCTAAGTAGGGTGACTCGTTCGTAGTCCCTCCGCAGGGCTAAAGGTTGACTAGAACGGGCGGCAAAAGACCACGGCGGCAAGACTCGAGGAGCGACGACGAACGAACGCTACTTCTCTCGCTCCTTCCCTCATGTCGCGTCCAACCAGCACTCCCCAGGAGATCATCGTAGTCGGCTCCGGCATCATCGGCCTCTGCACCTCCTACTACCTCCTCACCTCACCCCTCCTCCCCCCCTCCTCGCGGGTAACCCTCATCGAGAACAGTTCGACCATCGCACCCGGCGCCTCCTCCTTCGCCGGCGGGCTGATAGCCGGAGGAAAGGGGGAGGACTGGCAGGGAGCGCCGTCGAGAAGTCTTGCGAAACTGAGCTGGGAGCTTCATTTGGAGCTAGTCGAGCGCCTGCGCGGGAGGGAAACGTATGGGTGGAGAGAGTGTGGAGCTGTGGGGTTGAGAGTGGGGGGAGGGGAGACGAGTATGAGTGCGTATAGGACGCTGCCGGGTGGGAGGAAGGAGGTTGTCGAGGGGGACTGGCTGGAGGGCGAGCGGCAGGACATGACTGGTGAGGGAGGGATCGGGCAGCTGTACGTCTCCTTCTCTATCCTCTCCCCTCGCTTTCCACTCTAACGGATTCGCCCAGTGACCCTGCCCAGTTCTGCCAAACCCTCTACGAGCACCTCAAGACTCTCGGTCTCCGGACCTTCTTTGGCGACCTCCACCCCAGCCCAACCCCACAGCACCTCCTCCTCGACACGCCCTCGAACCCCTCCCTACACCTCCCCTATACCTCCCTCATCATCGCCGCAGGCCCCTGGTCCGCCACTCTCTGCGCGCACCTCTCCCTCCCCTCAATCCCTCTCACCAACCTCCCGGGCCACTCTCTCCTAATCCGACCCTCCCTCTCCACCGTCGGACTCTCCGGAAGTACCCTCCCTGCCGAAGCCGTCTTTGCGGGTCTTTCGGGGAGCGCGATGGGGGTTCATGCGGCGACGGGGGGAGTGGCGAGAGCTTTGACGAGGGAGGAGAGGGAGGAGGGGTTTACGAGGTCGCCGGAATTCTTTCCGAGGGCTGATGGGAGCGTTTATGTGGCGGGGGAGAACTCGATCCCGTCGGTTGGAGGGGGGGAGAGTGCGGGGTTGCCGAATCGCTTGCCGGAGAAGGCGGAGGAGGTCAAGAAGCTGCTGGATCCCAAGTTGGTGGAGAGATTAATCAATTCGGCTGGAGCGGTGTCGAAGGCGCTGGATGTTAAGCGTGGTGCGGTGATTGAGAAGCAGCAGGTGCGTTCGGCCTTTTCCTCGATGAGCTCGGCGCTGACCCTTCTTTCGCAGTTCTGCTACCGACCCATCACTCCAGATGGCGAGCCTTTGATCGGGGAACTAAAGCCTGGAGTCTTTGTCGCGACTGGCCACGGTCCTTGGGGAATCACGCTCGCACCAGGTTCGTCCCTCTCTCCTCCACGCATCGGCCTCGCTCACCCGTTGTTCTCTGCAGCGACGGGGAAGATCATCTCAGAGATTGTGTTGGCGCCGGCGGGGACGAAGCCAGTTCTGAGCGCTGACGTCTCTGGCCTGGGACTGGAGAGGTTCGCAGGAGTGGCCAAGTTGTAGAGCTCCAACGCAACTTTATTCGCTTCGAGCTCGCTGGGATTCTCTCGCGAGGTCTCTTGCTGAATCTGCTGCACCCGTTCCAGTTCAAAGAAGCCCGTATTCATTCGCAGGAAACGCCGGCAAACTGACTGTTGTGGTCCGTGCGCTCTCTTGCTCGACTTGAGGTTCAGCTGAGCGGCTCTTGCTCTCCCCAACGCCACGACAACCCTCGTTCGCCGCTCGTTCTCACCCAGCCTCGCCCTGGACGAGCCAATCACCCCGGAGAGGACGACTACTTTGGCCCTGCCATCTCAACCCCTCTGGTCGTCGTCCCAATCGCGTCGCCAATTTTTCTTCCTGCTCCTCGACTCGACGTGTCCTCCACCTCTCCTTCACCCGATCCTATCGCCAATCTGGACTTTGAATCGGCGGCGCACTGCGAAGAGGAACTTGAGATCGAGCGGGAGGGAGGAGCAAGGAGAACTTGGCTGGGAGGAGGAGGGCAGTTCTCATGAGGTCAACAGGTGAGCAAGCATCCGGTCTCGAGGGCTACAGCTGCACACCCCATCCTACCCTCTCCCACCCCTCCCCATCCCATCCACCCAGCTTGTCTTAAGGCTCTCAGCAGAGATCACCTCCCCTCTCCTTTGCTCCTCCTCCCTCGGGACGGTCTTGCATCGGCGCGGACGAGGCCTCATTCCCCTTTCGGGCTTCATTGTTGAAGGTTGAGTCATAACAGGCTAAGATCGAACCCCTCCGCCCTCCGTAGCTTTTGTCGTCTGGTCCCCATTTTGCGATCCCTGTCCTCCTCGGGGGACGGGGGAGAACTGGAACCTCCATACCTTTCAACTTGCGTCGCTCTCGGGAGGCGTAAGGGAAGCGGAGCGAAAGGGAAGTTGCTGGGGTTGCACGCTTGGAGGTCAACATTCTCTTCCCCACCACCCTTTCCTGTCTTTCCGAACCAACCCTGTTGAGCCGCCGTTCTACAGTTGCTGACGAAGCTTTGGCTCACAGGTTTCACTCGGCGAGACGAACGACCTCAGCATCGACAGCAGGACTTGCTATCTTGCTTTGTAGCTTTCGCGACGTTCCAGCAATGCATTTTCGTTCCATACTCGCGCCTGGAAAGATGGCTTGGCCGGGGCAGCAGCTGCAGCGCCGGGCGATTTAGCTGGACTAGTAGAGCTCATCGAGCACGGCAGACAGTCAGAGACGAGCGACGACGACGAAGTGTTCGAGGGACAAGAAGCGTCGAAGGGCGTTCGCCTCTTGTTCTCCCGCCACACTGCTCGAATCGCTCGTCCTCTGCTTAGGAACTCTGCGCGATGCCAGACAGCTCTAGGTGAGTGCTCCCACAACTGGGCGAGCGCGCAGAAGCTGACGGCGCTCTCGTGGCGCAGCTCCTCGACTCCTTACCTCCCTCCCGAGATCATCGAACACATCCTCTCCCTCCTTCCGCTCGGCAAGGACTCAGTTCGCACTCTCGTCGCCTGCACCCAAATCTCGAAAAGCTTCTCCGCCATCTCCAAGTCGAACCTCCTCTGGGCTCCGCAAGGCCACTGGAACACGGACAGCACTCCTAGGCCTCCCGAAACGCAAGCGGGTGGCGCCGCTGCCTACCACGCCTTGCGCGAGACGAAGGACTTGGAAGCTCTACGCTGCCTGCGCCAGCTCGCCAAATCGACCCATAACATGCTCCCCTTGGTCACCAAGGTCACCGAGCTCGGTTTGGACGTGTACGACGTCCTCAAAGAGTTCGTCGACGAGGGGAATGATGCGGAGGAGCCGATCAGCATGAAGTACGGAGCACGCGAACTTCTTGGTGTCATCTTGCGCAGGAATGCGGTCGAGACGTGGGCGGGAATCGCGGATGGGACGTGCGGCAATCATCCGGATACGCTGCTCAACGCCCTAGGTGCTCTCCCAACGAACCCCTGCTTGTATGTATGTATGTTCCCGCAGGACACCGGTTGCGCGCAGAACGCTGACCCTGCTCTCCTCAGTTCGCCCGCTACCTCGACTTCATCGTTGGAAGGGAGCTTGTTCCCCGCCTCCGCAACATCGTCCCAGCCGACATCAACAAAACTGTTGCCTGCGTTGTGTCGCATCTTCACGCACTGCGCTTGATGCCAGCTTTTTGGAGCACCCGCGTACGTCTCCCCGCTCCGTTCCCCAAGGACACAGCGAACTAACCATCGCATCTTTTGCAGCTGTTCCTTGATACTATTCAGTTCGAGCTTATCGACACTCTTCGCCCTGGCGACTTTGACGCCAATTTGGCCGCAACTCCCTCCATCTTCGCCGTCGCCATCTTCTGCGCCATCATCGCCCGCCTTCCACCAGAGTTCGACATCCAGGCGTACGCGGCGTTCGATACCGATTGGAAGCCCCTAGCTTGCTTCGCCAAAGCTTCCGCCAACGTTCGAGATGGAGGCTGGTGCTTCTCGACCCTCATGGAGCCACTTCGCGTCTTGCCTCGGAACGCAGGCATCGACAGGCATCGCGCCGGAGAGAGGATCTCTCGTCGACAGCGCACCAAGCAAAGCTTTTTGCCAGCTTCTTTCAAGGACTTGGTACTTCCTACGGCTCCGAGCACGATCGAAAGAAGCTGACTTCCACGCCCTCCAGGTCCTCTGCCACTTCGCAAAGCTGGCCTCTTTCGTAGGAGTCGAAGATTTCGGCTCGGCGGCTGACGACTTCGTCCACATCCCCTACCGCGCAGCCCAAGCTCTCCTCGTCCTCGGCGACGGACCCTCGTGGCTGCACCTTCCTCGAATCGACATGGCGTCTTTCTACCGCGCGCTCGAATGGAGTTTCCGCTTCGACTGCAGCCTCATCGAGAGCGTCTTCCTTGCTCGCCAGCCGGATCCGAAGTTCCAGAAGAAGGGAGGTCAGCTGGTCGCACGTCTGCGAGCGAAGGACGGCAGGCCTGTCGTTGCGCGGAGGAGGTCAGAGGCCCCGAGGAAGGTCGAGTTTAGGGTCGGCGACGTGTTTTCCTGGCACAAGGTCGAGGGCGTCGTTGCGATCGTCGGCTGGGAGTGGATCACGCTGAAGCATAGTGCGTCGCCACCCCTCGTTCTTCTCGAACTGGACCGCTGATTCTCCTTCGCAGAGTGGCGTCTCTTCTACACTTTGGTTCGCACCTCTCTCTCTTCTCGCCCAGCTCAACACTGATACTGGGAACGCAGATCGACAGCGAGAGTCGCACGCACAAAGTCCCCGTGGGCGAGATGAAGGCGACTCTCACTCGGACCTTTCCGCCGGCTTTTTTCGAGGAGCTGTTGGAGGCGAAGAAGCTCGGGTTCTTTTTCAGCAGGCGAGATGGCAATAGCCTCGTCCCGAACGCAAGGCTGGCGGCGCAGTACCCCGAGGATTGAGTTGGAGGGGGGAGAGGTCGAGCTGGAGGAGCGGAACTCTTGAGCAATGGATTCTTGTTGATAGCTTCGAGCGCAACAAGGCTGTGTCTCTCGAGAAAAGTGTTGCTCGCGGCGAAGTTGTCGAGCGAGAGGGTAGCACGAGCAGACGATCACCGAAGCAGTTTAGCTGGGGGAGAGCTGAGCAGATGGGAGAACGCCGATGAGCTGAGGCCTGATGAGATTCCAAAGCCCTGAATCTGCGGAGCGAGGAGCAGTCCTTGAACAGCGACGAAGCGAGCTGAAGACGCACCCAGTCAACCTCCAAGAGCTCGCCGTCTACTTCCCCTCGCGCTTCTGCCTCCTCGCCCTAGCCGCCGGGATCTCCCCTCCTCAGCATCCCACTTGCCCTCCCGCTCCCCCACGAACTCAAACAGCGCAAAGTGTACGAGGAGCTTGTTGCGCACCAAATCCTGTCGAATCGTCCTCTTCTTCCCATCGTTCGTCCCCTCCCTCGCTCCCTCCGAGAACCCCCACCTTGCCAGTGTCTTGTTCCCAGTCTCCCCCCTCGTATACCTGAAGAAGGTCTCGACGGCGTCATCCTGCGCGTCGACCTCGGCCCTCGAAAACTCCCCATCGTCAGCCAGGCCGAACCAGAGAAGTCGATGTGGGCCACAGAACTTCCAATACGACGGATCGGAACCCCCTTCGTTCCGCTGCTTCTCGGAGACGAAGATGGCGGTGGGGTTGGCGTGGTTCTGGAGTTTATCGAGGTTGCACTTGCCGACGAGCCAGGTGAAGGTAGGCTGACCGACTTTGCAGCCGAGGTTCCGCTTGCTGTCGAGCGTAAGGCGGTAGCTGTTGGCGGAGCGGGCGTCGGCAAACTTGGGAGTCTTGCTCGCAGGTGGAGTGAAGGCCTTCACTGGTGGACCGGCGAGGTCGGGACGAGTGAAGCCGCGCTCGCTGAGGAGGGCGGCGGGGAAGGGTGGAATGTTGTTGAGTGGCGTAGTCCTAGGATCGAAGACGTTGAACGTGCGACCAGTGGGGCGGGGCTTAATATCGGGCTTCTCCTCCTGCGAGTGGGCGGGAAGGCAGAGTTAGCACGAGCGGGGAGCGCTGGGAGGGAGGAAGCGAACCTCGAGCTTGGGTGTCGTGCGTGACTTGGAAGCAGATTTACGTGAAGGCGAAGGAGTTCGACTGCGCTTGCGACTGCAGAATTTTGAATCAGTGCTGAGCAAAGGGCTCAGAAGGAGGGACGCACCTCGCAGAGACAGTTGGCTTGACGTCGGCCTCGTCGGCTGCGAGACGCGCAATACTCCGTTTTCCCACAGTCGAGGCCTCCCAAATCTTGACCAAATGCTTCGATACTTCCGACCTCGGTTCCTGTTGGCGAAGCTCGGAGTCAATTCGAGATGGCGAGGGGGCGAGGAATGTGGAACGCACCCAGGTAGGCTCCCAGCGTAGTCTTGTCATGGGGTCGATACCCACCCACGCCAAACGGTACTGGACAATAGCTTTAACACGACGCTCATCCAACTGGAGAAGCTAAGTCAGCCCTGCAGACGAACGACAACGCGGTGACTCCAGAACGCACAATCTTCTCGACGGGCCAGTCTGTGTCGAGGTTATCATCCGCAGGAAAGGAACTGCGTTTGACGCGCGTAGCAGAAAAAGTAGCCGGGGCGACAGACTTCCTGCAGCTCTCTGGGATCAGCTGAACGTCCCTCAAAGCTCCCCGCCGAACGGACGCACCTGGTGGACTTCCTTCGTCCTACCTCGGGCTTCGTGTCATCTTCTTCCTTGACGACAAGCTCCTGAGCTTTGACGCGAGATCTAGAGTGGCTTCGGTTCAGCAAAGCTCCGCACGACCGGCACCAGAACTCACCCAGCAACAGGCTTGACGTCCTCCTCCTCCTCCTTCGGCTCTCCAGTTGATACCTTGACGTCTTGGGCAGCCCTGGGACAACACGTTAGCTAGCCACCCCTCCGTCCAGCCCTCCACAACGCACTCGTTCATCACAGCATCCTCCTCGCCCATCGCAGCTCCAGCAGCATCGCCAGCTTCGCTCTTGGGAACCACACGCACCTCTGCAGGCATAGACCTAGTCGAGAAGCAGAGGATCAGCTCCCTCCCTCTCAGCGGCGGCTGCCAGAACTCACCTAGCAGCCACCTCCTCCTCCCCCACGGCGTCCTCATCCCTCAACGGTTCCTCCAGCACTCTGAAACCCACATTAGCTAGTCCTCTTTCCACTCGAAAGAACCGGAGCTCAATCGGTCCTCGTAGCAGCCTCGTTCCCGTTGCTCGAGGCTCCTTCGCCGGAAGCGGAAGAGGAGGGAGATTTGGCGCCGGAGAGGGGCGGGGAGGGGAGAGTAAGGGAGGGTTTGAGGTCCTCTGTCGAGTGGGAGAGGGGCTTGGATTTCTCCATCGCGAGTCTTGCGGGGAGTGGTGGAGGAGAAGGAGCGACGGCGTGTGGGGATTGAGATTTGGCTGCTTTCTCGCGCTCTCGACGACGAGCGGGCAGCGAAAGGCAACCAGTAAATGACTGGGTAGCAAGAGGGGAAGTACAGCAAAGCCCTAACGTATGTTCAAGCGAAAAAGGAAGGGGAGGAGGAGTGGTGATGGTGCCAAAGACAGGGGGAGACTCGCCAACGACGACGAGCGTATGAACAAGGCTTCCTTTTGAGAGCTCCCTACGCCTCGGAGGACGTAACGCTCTCAGCTTCCGCAGCGGCAGCGACGGAGAAGGCGGACGAAGTCGACGACGACGAGGTCGAGAGCTGCGTTCAAGGAGCGGTTCAGCTCCCTCTCCTCCTTGGCACCGTTGGGAGGGTGACACACCTTGGACATCCCGAGATCAGCAGCCGTAGCACTCCCCTTTCCCATCTCCCCGTTCTGGACGATCTGGATCCCTGGTTCGTGGCGAGAGGGTTAGCGACCGAACAGCGAGCGTCGAGTAGGACCAACGCACCCTCGGTAATCTCGTCGTCGAGGGCACCCCAGTTGGCAGTCCCGTGTCCACTCTTCTTGATCTGGCGACTGGGGAGAGGGCGGTTGGGGGTTAGCTCTCGGTCGAGGGTCACACGACCCGATTCGGGATGGATCTTGGAGCGACGAGTCGCACTGGCTGGGGAGGGGCAAGGAGAGGGAAGGGAGCTTACGGGAGAGGGTGCATGTGTCTCGAAACCTCCTTCTTGTGCGCCTTGGAGCGAGCCATGTTGGGTGGGATTCGGTTGGTGAGTGTGGGGAAGTGCGAGGTGGAGTTCTGTGGCGCAAGCGCGTGAGCTAGGGCTGGCTAGAGACTCGAGCAGGCTACTTACTGTTGACTTGGTGAGTGTCGAAGCGAGGACGTGTCCAGACAGAGTTGTGGGCGGAGGGAGAGCAACTCGAACACAGTCACAGGGTCCAACGTCGGAGTCGGTCTTACGGCGGAAGTCGTTTGCGTCTTCTGGTTTTTGTTTTCTTTCCCGCTTTTCCCTCGTCCAACCTCGTCGCCCAAGTCCAGCGACCAGATCCCCACAGACCAAGTGCATTCCTGAAGAGACTACCTCGTCTCATCCCTAGGCAACTGGAACCCCATCCTCCCCGCCATATTCCCCGCCGGTCCTCCAAACCCTCCCTGACTCTGGAAGCTCTCCAAAAAGTTCTTGACGAGGTTGTAGTCCATCGTTCCTCCCTCCTCCGCCCCTCCAGCATTCTTGAACAACTCGGCGAGCTCGGCGTCCATAGACCCCATGTCCTCGTCCTCGGAATCGGGCTCAGAGTCGGAATCGACGATGATCTTGTCGGCTGGTGCGCGGGGGTTGGGCTTCGACTTGGAGGAGGAAGGAGTGGGTTTCGCAGAGGGTTTGGCAAAAGTGGGTTTGAAATCGGGAGTGGGTTTCGAGGCGCCAGGAGCGCGCGTCTTGGCGAGCTCGACGTCCATCTGCTCCATCAACGCGTCGAAATCGGTGAGGTTGGGGTTGCGAAGAGGTGGTTGAGGGACTGTCGGCTTGGGAACTGGAGGTGCCACTGCTTTGGGAGCTTGCTTTGTTGCCGAGGGAACGACATTGGTCTTCTTCGCCTTTGCCGGTCCAGGAACGAACGCTGCGAGAGCGACAAGCCATCAGCTCCGCGCGCACCACGAGGGAAGACGGAACTCACCTCCCCGACTCTTGCGCTCGCCCAAGATCTTACCATACTGCTCCTCGCTCAACCCGAGCGTCTCGGTCGCAAACTTGAGGAACTCGTCCATCTCCTCCCCCATATCAACCTCCTGCACCACGCTCGGTCCATCCTCCTCCTCTCCCTCTCCAGCCCCTCCAAGCCCTTCCTCACCCTCGACCTCGTCCTCACTCGACTCGTCCGACGAAGCTCCGTCGTACTTGTTGCTCGTCAATTTCGGCGCGCGGGGAGGGAGAGGGACGGTTGGTGGAGGGGCGAGAGGTTCTGAAGAGGCGGGGGGAGGGGAGGGCTCCTTTTGCCCCCACTCCACGTCGGGGAGGGGAGCGACGAGCGCAGCAGTTCGCTTGACGCGTTCTTCCGGCGAGAGAGGCTCCTCCTCCTCCTCATCGCTCGATTGCTCACTACGCAAACGCATCAGCTCCTCTCCAAACCCAACCCAAGAACAAAGAAACTCACTCGCTAAACTCCGCCCCATCCACCGCCCCGCGCCCCTGCACAAACTCCTCAACCTTACTCGCCATCCCCTCCAACTTCCTCGCAGCCCTCTTGGCCTTCCTCTCCTCCTTCCTCTCCTCCTCTCCCTCCCCCCCTCAACCCCCTCCATCCCCTCCCCCTCACTCTCACTCGTATCCAGCTCCTCGTCGTCCAAATCCCCCAACCCGCCCTTCCCAGGTCCCCGACCCTTGAGCATCTCCTCGAACCCCATCTCGTCGAGCGAGAGCCACTCTTGGCCGTCTTCTAGTGCGAGAGCAGCGGCGGAGGAGAGAGGGGATAGGATCCGATCGAGGGGACAGGAGCGGGCGCGAGCGATGGCTTCGTCTACGCGTTGGGCGAACGAGATGGATGAGCTGTGAATGTGGGTCAGTACGCGTGGAGAGAGGGGGGAATGAGTGAGGAGGGAGAAGGGAGGAGGACGTACCGATCTACCCGCGCAGCGAGCCACCCCTCCCTCGCCGTCTTCTCGCGAGAAGTCCACAACGCCGATCCCTCGATCTCATTCTCGAAATACCCGTTCCCAGCAAGGCGAGCCATAAAAGCGCGGTACAAAGGGTCCTCGGGGTCGAACGAGTTATCGACGCGGAGTTGGGGCGAGGAGAGCTTGTACAGCATTTCGAATCCGCACGCCTGAATTTCTTGGTCAGGAATTGCGAGGAGGATGGAGAGGAGGAGGGACGAACGATCTTCATCCCTACGCTACGACGACGTTCCTCCTCTTGGCCGTTCGCGCCGTCCATCCAGTTGACCTTGTCGAAAGGTTTTGGCGCAAAGAACCGCTGGAGAACGAGTTGCGAGTAGAGGGGTCGAGTAAGAGTCGTAGGGATCATGACGGCGTCCAAGAGTTCGGGGGAGAAGGCGGTGGAGATGCGGGCTGGGGGGAAGCGGGTCATGCTGTTGCAGGCCTGCGAGGGGGTCAGCGAGGAGCGAAGGAGGGGAGGGAGGAACGTACGCGGAGAGTGGTGGGTTCGCGCTCGTAGAAGGCGGCAATGGCTTCTGCGACGAGGGAGGGAGAGTCGGAGAGAGCGAGGGCGATGTCGGTGGGGAGATAGGCGAGAGTGCGGTGGTGGTGCGAGGCGATCTTGGAGGGGTATCTGCGAGCGGGTGTTAGGGAAGCTCGGCGAGGAGCGCAGCTTTTAACGCACCCGTTGATACGGGCCCAGACGATATCCTCGAGTTCGGCAGGCGCTAGAGTTGCCACAGCGGAATCTCGAATGAGGGCGATGGCAGTCGACCGGTCGATGAAGCCCTCCTCCTCCGGCTCAAACGACGGGTTCGTAGCTCCTTCGCTCTGGAAAGGCAGCGGCGACTTGTGCTCCAGCGGAACGAGGTGCAGTCGTTGCTGATGGATCCAGACCTGCGTCCAAACATCAGCTCCCCTTCCCTTCCCTCGGGCAGCACGAGAGCTCACCCTGTTTGCAGCATTCTGCGGAGTCACCCACCGGGGCAATACGTCGGCTCCCTCGATCAACAGGAACTCCCCATCCTCATCCTCGACGCTCACGACCACCGTCTCCCAAACCCTCGAGACCTCCCTCAGCAGCCAAACGATGAACCATTCGTCGTCGACACAGTCGGTGCAGTCCGTCCTTCCCTCCAGATACTGCCCTGCCGCCGGTCCAACGGACGAAGCGGGGGAGAGGGCGAGGTTGAAGGGCTGCTTGTGCCAGATGTAAGAGCTCGAGAGAGTCGCGACGAAGGCGAGGACGTCCGGGATCGTACGCGCTAGCTCGGTGGGAGAAAAGCTGGGGAAGTGGAGAGTGTAATGGCAGGTGTCGATCCCTGTGGGCGAGGGGAGGTGGCTGTCGTCCATCGCTCAAAAAGTCGGAGGAGAGGTGGAGCTGATGGGAGGAGCTGGGGGGGATGTGGCGCTTCGACGTTCAGGGTAGCGGTTCCTCTGGGATCTGTAGAGCTGTTAGGCTGTCGGCGCAAGCTCCAGCCTGTGGAAGGAGGACAAGGAGCGCCGAGCTGGGGACGTGACTCCGTTCCCTCGAGTGCGCGCTCCTCTCTTTGCCTCCCGCCAACCCACTCACGGACTCGTCAGGACGCCAACGCACCGGGGCTAGCTGGCACCTCCCTAGGCGCGCTGTGAGTCCCAGCTTGGTCAAGGCCGAGCGTTTGGGCCTGGAGAGGTCCACCTCGACTCCTGACACCGTGTTCCCTCTGCAGCACGCGCGAACGCCCCATCCCTCCGCTCCCCCACAATACCTACGACCATCCACTCCCTCCCGATTGAACTTCTCGACGCCATCATCGAAGACGCCTGCCACGACGCGCCGCCGGGACAGGCCAGCCTACTCTCACTGGTCGCGAAGCGTTGGCAGTGGAAAGGGCAGAGCTTGCTCTGGAGGAGCGTCGGTTGGCTTTCCGACACGCAGCTCAAGCTATTCTGCACGGGTCGCGCCCGGGGGAGGCATGCGACCAAAGAGGTGGAGCTGCGACGAAAGCCTTCTGTGGAACATGCGTTTCAGGTCTTGGAGGCTTGTGTCGGCGCAGAGTACCTCCGTTTGTGGAATCCCGTCTGCTACGAGCTGCCTGCGACTTCGTTGGCGCTTCCTGCACTCTGTGGTGAGCCTCGAGCACCGCTCCGCCGTGATCGTGCTCTGATGCTCTCGATGACCAGGCCTCAAGGCTTTGGAGCTCCCACTCGGCGCCCTCACTTCCCCCCCTCCCCTCGACAGCAACTTCCGCCTCTCGAAGCTCTCCATCTGCTTCCTCACTCCGGGACCCAGCGAATTTGCAAGCGACGTACTGGCCCACCTCCTCGAGGCGTCAAAGGGCTGCCTGGGTTCCCTCAGGTTGTATTGGCAAGGCTGGACCGGTCATGATCCTACGTTGGGAAACACGTTTGCGGATCTCCTCACGGATCTTCTGCCCGTCGCGCCTTCCCTTCGACATCTCTCCCTCCAAGTCCTCCACCCCAACCAACTCTCGCGCACGACCACCTTCTTCGCCTCCACATCCCAACTCAGGCATCTCGATCTCTACATTTCCGGACCATCGAAATGCCTGAAGATCCTGGATGCCCTCCCTCCCTCTCTCGCCTTTCTCACCCTCTCTATCGACATTCCTGGCCTCGGTGGCTTCGACTCCAAATCCCTCGACTTCATCCTTTCCGCCGTGAAGCGCATGCCTGGCCTACGGAAGCTGGTGCTGAGGTGGCCGCAGCCAGACGACGTCGACTTCATACTCCAGTTCTGGGACGACGCCGCTGGGGAATCCGCGCAGGACGAGCTTGCGGAGGAATGTGCGAAGAAGGGGATTGCTCTCGAGTGGGACTGGTCACTTGATTGGTGAGCCCCCTTCGTTTTTCTGAGTGTGAACAGGGACGCTAACAGCGGCGTCCTTCGCGCAGAGCGACCCTCGACCTCGCCGCCACCTCTTCACCACTTTCGGCCTCTTCTCCATCCTCCCCTCACTCCCCTCGCCCCTTTCCCTTCTCCCTTCCTTTTCTCCTTCTCCCCCCTCCTCCTCCTTGTTCCCCTGCCCCTCCCCTACGCCTCTCCCGCCTACTCCCCGCCGTTCCTCGTCCTTCGCCCTTCGCCCCCTCCCTCTCCTTCTCCCTCTCCCCCTCTTCTTCCCTTTCGCTTCCCCCATCGCTTCTCCCTCCCCTCTCCCTTCGCTTCTCCGCCTTCATCTTTTCCCCTCTTTTGGGCCGCATCGACCACCAGAGTAGAGGAGCGGGAGCGGGGGTCGTAGTAGCATCACGTTGTCGATTCGCGAAGAGTTTTGGAGCCGAGCATCTCTTCCGGGCAGCGAGATCTCAGAGCTTCTGTCCAGAGCGACAAGACTGGTACAGCATCTGCAGCTTCGCCTGAGAGAGCGCCATCTGCTCACTGACCACCTCCCTTCGAAAGAGGAGTCGGGGAGATTGAGCGGCTTTCACTTCGATTTCCGTGGTGTCCTCGTTTCGCAGCTCAACCAGGCATCGAGCTGGGTGTGAGCGAAGAAGTCGAAGAGAAAAAGAGCGCACGCAGAAGGACCAGCAGAACCTTCCGAGATCGTTCGTTCGCACACAGCATTGCACTCTTCGCTCGAAACCCGCTCTACGACTTCTCCCAGAACTCTGCGCGAGGCAAACATAGTCAGCAAACGGTTCTCCCAGATCCTACTCCACACTCTCCCCAGCGCCAAACCGCTGGAAATCGGTAGGAACGAGGTCGAATAGGAGGAGGAAACGCACTGGGCAGCTGGTCCCCGGGGACAAAGATCCGCTCGACACCGCTCTCCTGGATGATGGCCATGCGAATAGTTCCTCCCGACGAACCATCACGGGACATGGCGAGTGCGAGAGCTGCGGAGAGATGTGGCTCAGCTGAAGGAAGGGAGGGAGAGGCGGAGCGAGCCACGCACCATTCTTGACGAACTCGACCGTCTCGTCGCGTCCCCAGTCCTCCCTGAACGTCGCATCGCAGTACCCATAGATGTACGTCGATCCCGATCCTATCCACCACGCTGCATCAGCTTCCAGTCGACGCGCTCGCGCAAGAGACGGGAACGCACCTCCGATAGCCCAAGGTCCCTTGAACAGCCCACCACCGAGAGGGATGTTGTACACGCTTCCACCGTTCTCCTTGTCCCACCCCGCCACGATGATTCCCGCACTGAGCTTGTCCCTGCGCGCGCACGAGGGGTCAGCAGCCGCTTCGAACGGGGAGGCGGGGAGGAGACGCACTTGTTCGAATAGCAGAGTCCCTCCAACAGCGTCGCTGCCACTGCCACGCTCGGTCGCTCGTCATGCGACATGGCGTACAGCTGCAGCTGGCTCATAGCCACATCCGCGATCGCCTGATCCACCACGCAAACAGCATCAGCCCCCCTCGCTGCCCTCCCTCTCCTGCGCTTCTGGCTTGTCAAGAAGAGCCAACGCACCTGAGTATCTGCCGCACTCCCCGAACGACAGCAGTAGACCCGCTCGTGCAGGTACGTGAGCTTGTCCGTCACTCGGTTGGCAATGTACGCTCCAGTCGTAGTGCGCGAGTCGGCGCCAACGACGACTCCGCCGTTGAAGGCCACTGCCATGATGGACGTCTGTGCGAGGCGGGTGTTAGCTCGTTCGGGCTGGTTCGAGCGTGAGGACGGAGGAGGAGGGACGACAGCTTACGCCTAGGTTGACTTCTCCGCTCTTGAGGTGGGAGATGTCTGGGGTTAGAGTGGTTGGGTAACTGCTAGAAGCCATTTTGCTGAGTTTGAGTCGAGTTTGGCGTCAAGGTGGGAGGGAGAGGCGAAGAAGGGGCGTCGTCACCTCGTCGTCGAGCGTACGCGTCCTTCTCCCTTCTCCAACTACGCTCTCAACTCGACCCACTCGCTCACTTCCCACCCTGGCTCCTTCTAAACGCCCCCGACCTTCCTCGCCAACTCTCTCCTCCAAGCGCCTCACTCCAACCCCCGAACTCGCCTCCCTTCACATCTCTCCAGTTCCGACGATGGGAAACGACAGCGCGGTTCGCTTGCATGCGGAGCTCGTGGAGGAGTGGAGCAAGGGTGCAGATGAGGGAAAGATCAAGGGACTGTTGGCGGTGCTCAAGGTGAGTCGATGGGGTTGGTTGATTGCTCGTGGACTCGGAGTGGGCGTTACTCTCGAACGAGTGGAAGGGGAGACCAGGGGAGCTCAGAAAAAGCTTCAAGCTAGGATCGCTGCGGCCTGGTCAGCTTGGGGACGCGCAGGACGCTCCTCCATCGGCGGGTGGTCCTCGCCAGAGGCCTGCCTACGACGGTGTTGACCTCCTGCAGTCCCAGGCGGATCGTGGATTAATCCCTACTGCCTTTTAGCTGGGTTTGACTGTGCGGGAGAAGCCTCTGGCCCAGGGGACCACCTTGAGCTGGGAGCGCGCCAGGCGATGCTCTCGTGGTCCTGGCTGGCAACAGCTTTCGTGGCAGCACGCTCGCCCCGGACGGCAGGCCTCGGATTACCATTTGAAGTGCTGCCAGCCTCTCAGCTGGCTGTACTCCTTGGTTTCGGTGGCGCTTTTCTGGGACGATGGCAGCGCAGGTGGTCGGTAGGCGACGCTGCCTGGTGAGCCAGGCCCACCTCGACTCTACCCTCTCCTGATGCGGCGAATTGCCTCTCCATCCCGAGGAGACGCGTGCATCTAGGGTGTAGAAACGGTGGCGCCGCGACCAAACTGCAGCTGTCGCGGGAGCTTACCACGAGGAGCCTACTCTGCGCCAGGGAAGCCTCCACCTCGCTGGACTTGCCCCTCGTGAGCTGGTAGGCTGCGACCACACCTCGTCCGAGGCCGTGGTCAAGGTCAGGGACCGACCGAACGTATGCGACAGCTACAGGAGCCCTGCCCTCCTTTCTCTTCTCCCTTGCCGGGGGATCGCCTCTCGTCCAGAGAGCCGTTCGATCCGTCTGAGTGAAGATGATAGGAAAGGGGAGCCTGCAAAGCCGTGCACGAGCGTCTCTCTGCAGTCCTCAGGTGGAACCTCGGCTTCGGTCTCCAACTCCTTCTTCGTGGCATGGGCTGTTTGACGGCCAGCGCTCCGCAGGAGGTTGGATCAGGCGTTCAAAGCTCGTGTTCTTCTCGCACGAAATCTAAGCCCTTCTAGGGTGCCTGCTAACCCTCTCTTCCTGCTGCAGATCGAGCTCTCCGAACTTGGCCTCCTCTTCCCCTCGGTCGATGCTCCTCTCGATATCGGCGCCCTCACTACGGCTCGTACGTCCTTTCTCTCTCTGGGTGCAACATTTCTAACGTCACATCGCGACGACAGGCGACATCCTCGAGATTGGCGCGTTCCAGGCGATCCGTTCTCAGGACGTCCCGGCGTTCGAGCGGTACCTCAGCCTGCTAGCCACATACTACAACGACCTTGCGTAAGTTTATTCTCCTATTCCCTCGCCGCACCGAAAACCACCTCGACGAGGCTAACTCAGCTCCACTCTACAGCACCTCCCTCCCCAAATCAATCAACGAGCGACCCCTCCTCGCCCTCTCCCTCCTCCGCCTTCTGTCCCAGAACCGGATCGCAGAGTTCCACACGCTCCTCGAGACGCTTCCCAAGGAAGTCGTCGATTCCTCCGAAGTCGCCTGGGTCATCAACGTTCGGTCCTCCCCTCTCCCTCCAATCACCTACTCACGCCTTTGCGCAGCTCGAGCGATCCCTGATGGAGGGTTCCTACTCGCGCGTCTGGCAGCTCTGTCGCCCTTCCCCCTCTTCCGCCACTTCGCTCCCGCGCCCAGAGTTTGCGTTCTTCGTCTCTACCCTGGTGGGGACGGTTAGGAATGAGATCGCTTCGTGCGATGAGAGGGCCTATACGACCCTCCCGCTTGCGGATGCCAAGACGCTGCTGTTCTTTGATTCGGACGTCGAGGTTCGCGCTTTTGCGAAGGAGGTACGTTCTTCTCTCCCTTCTCCCTTCTCCCTTCCTTTCCTCGTCTTTCTTGCCCCTCCCTACCTCTCCTCCCTCTCCCCCTCTCCCACCTTCTTTCCGAGCACCAAAGAACCGAACTAACTCCCCAAACCTCCCCACAGCGAGGATGGTTCGTCGACCCCACCGCGACCGTCCACTTCCCTTCCTCCCCTCTCCACCCCTCCAACACCGCTGCGGGCAAAGCGGGGATCCCGAACGCGCTCAACTCGGGATTGGGCGGGTTCGAGGGGGACAAGGAGATGAACAAGGAGAAGGTCGTCGCGGCGACTTTGGCTTATGCGAGGGAGTTGGAGAGCATTGTTTGATGGAATCGAACGAGGTGCTGTCGTGATTGATAGGCGATCTGGGAGAGTGCAGGTAGGGAGGTCTCGAGATCGCGCCGAGGTGAGAACGCGTTTGGTGGACGTGATCGAGTCCAACGCTGTCCAAAGCCTCTTCCCCTCTTCCCCTCTTCCCCTCTTCCCACTCCCACTCTCCCCTGGCACTTCGACAAGGCTCCGCCACCACCAGCCGCGCCATTCCCACACCGCACCAGAACTCTCTCCCCACCCCCCGATCGCCCAGCCTGTTGACTCCAATGCTCAAAGCCCAGCTCGTGGCGTTCCTCACCAAGAAGGTGCACCCGCTTCTCCTCTCTCCGATCCGCGCAGCTGATCCTCGGTACAGCTGCTCGACACGCCCGCGTTTGTCAAAGGCGTCGAGAGCGCTCACGGCGCTTTCTCTGAACTCCAATCGAATGCCTACACCGCGCTCCTCAAGGCCACTGGTACGCTCCCTCCCCTGCGTGCCTCCTCCGTGGGCCAGAGCTGATTCTTCGCGCCCGAGTAGAAGAGGACGGGAAGCCCCATCGACCACCTCCGCCGCTGAAAGATCGGCCTCAGGCTAGCCAACCGGTCAAGGTGCAGAACCGCGAGTTGCTGGACTTTATTGAGCGGACAAAGAAGGATTTGGAGGCTAGCCGGGGTGGGAAGAGCTGAGGAGGGTTGGGACTACTCGGTGAGTAAGGGGAGTGGAGGGCGTGGGAGGGAGCTGACTGGGTGGTGCAGGGATCGAGGTACCGCCGAGACGGCGTGGGAGCTCTTTCCTCTGGGTGGAGGAGCTCTTCTACTCGTTCTATACGCACCGAGTGGTGAGGCGAACGATGGAGTAGCGAGGGAAGTCGGCTGGCGGACGAGACTGGTGCTCGCCGACGAGGGGAGGGGGTGACTTCCTCGAGGAGGGTTCTGTACAGCACTGCAACGCACCTGTCCCTTGTGCGCCTGTGCTGCTCGTCTGCTTTCCTCCACCCAGCTCCCCCCACAAGCTCATCCAAGTCGACTGACGGCCCAAGTGGCTCCCCTCAAACGCGGACGCGACTCGCTCGTCGTTCTCTCCCCTCTTCCGTTCGCAGCTCCGCAGGACGTCAGCAGCAGTCGACGACGAAACTACGCAGGTCGTCCTCTCCTCCCATCACTCTCTCTCCCTCCACCGCCGCCACCTCCCGCTCAAAGCCACCTTGACGACCAACAGTCCGTCCCTCCTCTCCCCCACAGAACCACCCTAACCCCAGCCCCAGATGACCCGCACGCGCCTCACCACTCCCTCCCACCTCTCCCTCGTCAACCCCACGACCCGTACGCTCCCTCACCGCCCCAGAGGAGGAGGAAGCTAACACGCGCAGAACCCACTCGGTTCCATCGCTACGTCGTTCCCTCCCCTCCTGCACCGACCTTCGCACCGGATTTGAGGGCGAGGAGTAATAGCGGGGTCGTCGTAGGGGTCTTGCCGAGGTTGGAGTTTGGGGGGGAGAGGGAGGTGAGGGCTTGAGCTTGGGAGGGGTGTACTGCGATGGATGCTGGTCGTTCGAGAGTGCGGGTGGAGAGGGGTAGGGAGGAGTGCGCTGAGCCGGGTGGACTTATGCTGGGAGATCGAGTCCGTCCTGCTCTTCCGGCTCCAGGATCACTGCGACGGCGGGGATGACCCTCGAGCTCTCGCTCTCTTTCCCCTGCTCCTCTCCGCGTCGCACTATGGGATTCCTTTGCGGTGAATTGTGGTAGTCAGACGAAGGGCTCCCATGGTCACTCCCGCGAGCTGGACCGCCGAGAAGGCACTTGTGGCCTTTTGAGCTTTTCGGGGGGAATGGAGTCCGGGTGCTCGCAAAGGCTTTGCAGGGTCCCCAATGCTGTATCTTGCCGCTCCATTGAGAGGATACAGAGAGCATCTGCCACAGGCAAAGAGAGGAGGTCGGAGAGTTCGTTGCGAAACGCGTCGACGTGCTGCCCCTTGTCCTCCTCCATCCCCGTCCTCGATTCATCGACTGACGGTGACGGTGAAGGCGCTCCCAAGGCTTCACTCTTTCGACTCGCCCTGCTTCTGCCAGGAGGAGGCTGGCTCCTCTCCCTCTAGCGCCTTCCCCTTTGACCTCCTCTTTCCGACCTCTCGCAGCGCGCCCGGAGCGTACGCAGAGACGATGGCGCCCTTTTGCCAGCTTCCCGTCAACCTAATCTCCTGCAATTCCCTGCGGACGTCGGACGTGCAGGCGCAGCTGGGAGTCGGGGTGCTGGTGGGAGTGGTCGGAGGCGCGTTGGTGCTCTGGTGGGCGTTTGCGGACCACGGTGAGTGCGCACGTTCCTGGGAAATGAAGGTAGCTGACGAGACTGTGTAGCTGCCGCTGGGAGGCCCTGCTGCCGCTCAGCACGACCTTCTACCTCGTCGCTACGACTCTTGATTCGGCGGGCCGACTCCTCCACTCCTCCTCGCTGGGTTCCTTCACCCATTTGGACCGAAGTGCGCTTTCCTAACCATCTCACGAGCTCGACTGAATCCCCTCACAGCCGCAGGCGGCTTCTCCGCTCTCTTCCTCCTCGCCTACCTCTCCTACCTCCTCGCAACCCTCGTCAACCCTCTCATCTCCCCCTCCTCTCCACACCTCTTCCTCCGCCCTCTCCGCCCTCTCCTCCTCTTTCTCCTCCCCCTCCTCAGTCTCATCGCCGCGGTACTTTCGATCGTCTCGCAGACGACAGTCTCGTATGGCGGGAACGACGAGGTCGTCCAAGCTGGCTTCCTGACGACCGGAGCGGTGGAGCAGTATTCGGGATTCATCAAGGGGGAGGTCTCACTCGTACTCGCGCTTCAGAGCGTTGCGATGCTTGCGGTGTTGTGGACGGCTTGGTTCCGCGCCAAGGGAGGGGAGGCGGATCGGGGAGTCGTGTTGGGGCTGCAGGGGGGAGGACTTGCGCTGGGGATCGCGAGGGTCGCATTGGTCTTTGTGCTACCGACGCCGGGGCTATTGCTGTTGAGGAGGATGTTTCTCTTTGCGGAATATTCGGCATTCTGCCTCGCTGCGGTCCTCAGGTGCGTGCGAAGCTTTTTTTCGATCCCGAGTTCCGCTGATGGTGATGTTTTCGCAGATCTCGAATTCGAGAGGACGACCACCGCTCCCTCTCGGACGACAACGAGCCGACGATGCTGGAGATCCCATACTCTGCCTCCCTCCACTGGGCACCCCCGCTCTCCTCCCTCTTCTCCACCACTCCCTCCTTCCGGACCCCCATCTCCGGTGCACCCTTCACGAACCCTTCCTACCCCGTCCCCACACAATCGGCCACAAACCCACTCGCCACTCCTTACGCAAACCCCTTCGCCACTCCCTCCTCCCGCGCCAACCTCCTCTCCTCCGCCATCGCTCGCGCCCGCGAACGTGCCGCCTTACGCACGAACGGGGTCGTCCAACCTCTCTCTGTCGATCTGGCGGCTCCTCAATCTCGGATGAGCTGGAGCTCGACGACCCGGCCCGTCGCGTACGCCGCTTCGCATTCGAGTCTGGAGGCGAGTGAGGAGAGTCGTGAGCCGAGCGAGGGCACGCATAGGTTCGAGGGGACGCCTAGGTTGGACGTACCCCGTTCGTTGGAGGCGGAGGCGTTCCCCGTTTCGGCGAGGTCGAGCTTCCAGTCCCTCACGCCCGACTCGGCGTCGACTCTCGGTTCTGTCGTCCTCGGACGAGCGTACTCGATCTCCACTTCTAAAGGAACCCTCTCCCACCGACTCTCACCTCCTCGTCCGACCTTCCCCTCCTCGGCACATACCTCCATCTCCCAACTCGAGGTCGGTCCAGGTGATCAACAGCGAAGGAGCGAGGATTTCCCAATCTCCCCGTTCCATGATCGGTACGGCGAGGGACAACTGGCGACGCCGCCTGCGTCTAGGACTCGGAGTAAGGGAGGGCTGGGGAGGAGTGGGACGGGGAGGACGGATAGGTCGTCGGTTGATCAGGGACCATTTGCGCTTGATGGGTAGGGGGGAGTTTGAGAGGACGCTGGGACGTTCGTGTTTTCTTTGGTGGGATACTTGTGCAGAGGTTCGACGTGGCAAAATTTAGTTTGAGCTTGCTCGGCTTGCAAAGACGACAGGGAGAGAGAGCAGGGAGCAGTTCTTGAACTCCGCGGTGACCGTTCTCCTGAGCTGATCGGTTTCGTTTTCTCTCTTGTCCTCCTCCCTCGTTTCGCTGCACTCGACGCTCGATCCAGTTCACAGGCTCTACGACTCGTCCCTCCTCAACCCGACGCCACCGCAGGACGCCGTTCGCTCCCTCGGTTGGGGATCCCGCTCCCTCCCTCGACGGCGGCACGCTCCTGCTTGCGCTCGCAACTCTTCCTTGGGAACTCTGCGTAGGCCTGCGAGGCGGCGAAAGTTCGGCAGCGGCGTTCTCCTCTGCGCCACGCCGCCACGCAGTGAGCTCCCGACTCGCTATCGCCTGCAGATCTCACCCTCGCGTACGCCGTACGCGGGCTTTGCACGAGTGACAGCTTGGCTGGACCGGAGAGCCACCCAAGCACCAGCAGAGATACTTGCGGAAGCGTCGGGAGGGAGCTGTTGCACGCTCAGCAGCGCATGGGATAGGTGACGGGCAGCCGGTGCCAGAGGTGAGCCACCAGCCTCGGTACCGAAGCGAGCGCTCACCCCTCTTCCAGCAGGTGCACCACCGCATGCTGGAGTCGGGCCACTGCCCTTTGTTCGCCAATTCGACCGGCGGGAGAGCCAGGCAGGCTGGACCACTTTAATCCTCCGCGTGCAAGCCTGCCGATCTTGGTCTCGCCAAGGGGTTCGCGCTGCCCTCTCCCGCTGGCGCTCTCGTTGCGCCCGATCATGATCAGGGCCTTTCCCGCTCATTCGGACATGCGCTGCCCGAAGCCTCCGCGCGTCGCCCTTGCCTGACCTCACGCCGACTTGCGCTAGCTTGATTCGCTGCCAGCGAGGCGCTCCCACAAGATCTGGAGCTGATGATGGCATGACACAGCTAGCGGGGCGATTTCTATCTCTACCGCATGGTTTGGGGAGGAGCCTTATCACGCTCACGAGACTCACACGAGATCCATCTGCTCCCCGCTGCCGCCTGCTCGTCTCTCTCTCCTTCGCGCTTCCCACTCAACGAACCCCCCTCGACATGTCGACCGTGACTTCACTTCCCATACTCGGCAACCCCATGCAGGGCGCCATCATCGCGCGCGACGACCTCTCGGAAGGCACTGCTGCCGCCTTCGCCGATCCCAAACGCATCTCTTCGACACTTTCCTCCGAGGACGAGAAAGGGGAGAAGGGCAACTGGACGACCGAAGCGGAGGTCGTCGACCATTCTGAGATTAAGGGCGTCGTGATCGGTGCGTCCTTGAATTCTACCTCGTGTCGGTGCGGCTTGCTGATCGCTTTTGACGCAGTCAACGATGGTCGACCCTTCCCCGAGGATCCACTTGCCCCCATCGAAACCCAGCAATTGACTTTCCGTGCCGTGCTCGTCGGATGCGCCCTTGGGTTCGTCGTCGGTGCCGCCAACGTCTGTACGCGTGTTCCCCGCACTAATCCCCTTCTCACGCCAAACTGACCAACGGATCTACAGACCTCGGACTCAAGACTGGGTTTACCTTCGGCGCCACTCTCTTCGGTTCTATCCTCGGGTGCGTTGGCGGCGTCGTTGGTGGACTGGGAGGTCTCCTCGCTGACCCCTCGCTCTTCCCCCAGCTTCGCCATCCTCAAGCCTCTAAGCACCATTCTCCCTCCTAAGTTTGGCGGAGGATACTTTGGACCCAAGTACGTCTTTCACAAGCGCCACCGACGGTCGGAATCACAGCTAACGGTCATGGTTTAAGGGAGAACGTCACCGTTCAGTCCGCCGCCGGAGCTGCTGGTGGAATGTCTGGTCTCTTCGTCGCCGCTGTTCCAGCCATGTACGTTTGCCGTGCCCGGTTGCGTTGGGCTTGTTGCTGATCATCGATCGCAGGTACCAACTCAACTTGCTTACGACACCGGAGCAGGACATCGGTCCCCTCATCGCTCTCTCCTTCATGACCGCGTGAGTGCCCTCCAGAGATTCAGTGCTGAGTTCTCGCTGAACAAATCCTCCAGCTTCTACGGACTCTTCTTCGCTGTTCCTCTGCGCAAGTACTACATCTTGAAGCAGAAGCTCACCTTCCCTTCGCCGTGCGTCTCCGCCCTCTCCTTCTCCCTCCTCGCTCCCGAGCCTAACTAACCCTTACCCTCTTCCCCAGTACCGCCACCGCCTTCACCATCCGCTCTCTTCACTCGGGAGCCACTCCCGCTGCTCGCAAGGCCGCCGGCAAGAAGATCAAGATTCTCCTCGGCGCGTTCCTCTTCGCGTTCCTCTTCACTGTGTTCTCCAAGTACGCTCCAGGAGTCATTTGGGACTGGAACATCGGATGGTTCTTCTACACGTACTTTTCGAGCCCCTTCGCGTTTTTGGGCTTGCTGACGATTCTCTCGCAGCTGGGGCTGGTCGGGAGCCATTGGGATTCAGAACTGGGGTTGGATCTACGAGTTCACGCCTGCTTTCCACGCCGTCGGATTCCTCACTGGACCCAACGCTGCTTTCTCCTGGTTGTTTGGTGCCGTCCTCGCTTACGGAATCATCGGCCCCATCCTCTACGCCACTGGAGCTTCCTTCGCTCGCCCTATCGATCCCTCGGTCCCTGGCTGGGGTGAGTCCTTTCATCGCTTTTCTCCGCATTCCTAGCTAAAGCCCCTTGCCCCGTAGTGAGTCATTTTTCAATGTCTACCATCAGTACGTTCCCCTGCTGCGTTCGTAACGGAAGAAAGCTGACGTCGCATCGTCTTTGCAGACCTCCCCGACGGAACGACCGACGCCGCTCGCGGTACCGCCCGCTACTGGCTTCTCTGGTGCGTTACTGTCTCCCTTCCTTTTTAGGGAGCACGTGTTTAACACCTCCTTCGCAGGCCTGGAGTCATGATCATGCTCGCTGCTTCCTTCACCGAACTCGCGATGCAAGGACCCATGCTCTACCGCACTTTCCGCGGTCTCGTCCAGGAAAGTCGCATCAAGTACGGCGAGAAGCGTGGACACGACGTCTCGCATATCAAGGGTGGTGTGCCGGAGGGAGATCCGGACCCGGCTCCCGCTCACGAGCAGGTACGTTCGCTCCACCGCCCTCCCCTGCCTCAGTACTGATGCTTCCTTCCAGGTTCCTGGCCTCTACTGGATCGTTGGTATCGTCATCTCGATCGTGACTACGATGGTGATGGCCAAGACTGAATTCGGCGTCAACCCTGGGTTCGCTCGCTTCGCATCTTGATTGCTTCGCTACTTCGCTAACTTGTACCTTTGGCAGAGTAACCCTCGTCTCCCTTATCCTCGGATTCATCTTTGCGTTCGTCGGCGTTCAAGCCAGTGGAACGACCGATGTCAACCCTATCGGAGTAAGTGAGTGTTCTTCCTCTCTCACTCGGTGCGAGCACGAAGCTGACCCAGCTCTCGCAGTCGCAAAGGCCGGCCAGCTCGTCATCGGTGGAATCACCTCGGGACAGAACCTTCCCCTGCAGAGCGCGCAACTCACGAACTTGGTCGCTGGTTCGATCGTTGGCCAGTCTGCCTCCCACTCGGTTGACATGGTCGGCGACTTGAAGACTGGTACGTCGATGCCGCTTCTTCTTCCGAACTCGTTGCTCACTCCACCGTTCTCACAGGTCACCTCATCGGCGCCAGCCCTGTCTCCCAGTTCTGGGCTCAACTTGGTGGATCTTGCGCTGGATTCGCGTTTGCTGGAGGTTCGTCTTTACGCTTCCGAAACTCCTTCTTCCTCGCTGACGTTCCTCTCTTCTCCAGGACTCTTTGTTATCTTCGCCAAGGCCTACCCCTGCATCAACGACTCGACGATTGAGAGCTGCCCCTTCGGACTCCCCGCCGTCTCCGCCTGGCGAGCAGGTGCGCCGCTTCCATTCCTCGCTCTCAAGGTCGCTAGCTGACGTTCTTCGATCTACAGTCACCATCGCTGTCACCTCCCCCTCTCTTCCCATCACCCTCTCCTGCGGCATCTCCGCCATCGGCCTTGGGATCCTCGCCTCCAGCTCCGTCATCATCACCCACATGATCCGACCCAAACACCCCAAGATTGCCGCCTGGATCCCCAACTGGTCCGCTGTCGGACTCGCCTTCGTCGTGCCTCAGGTCCAGTACGCCCTCGCTATGTCGGTCGGTGCCGTCATCGCCCTCGTCTGGGAGCGGAGGTCGGCGAAGTCATGGGAGGTGTGGGGCTTCGCTCTCGCTGCTGGTTCGTCGTTTTATTCCTCGCAGGTCTTCAGAAACTCATTATCTCACTGCAGGGTTGATCGCTGGAGAGGGGATTGGTGGAGTCATTACGGCGGCGTTTGTGATCGGCGGGATTGATGGGGGTGTGTATGGGTCCGCGGTGGGGTGCCCTGGGTTCGAGTACTGCGGTTAAGGGGAGGGGATCTCTGTGTAGGACGTTTATAAACAATATGGGTTGTCACTGCGAAGCGAATCAGAACTTGAAGCGGAGGGGGAATGTCGTCTGTTCGGAACGAGGCTGGAGCAGCGAACCGGCAGACACAGCTGAGGGTGCTAGCGTGTGTAAGGCCAGCAGTTGGGCCAGCTGCTTGGTGTCTACTCTCGCTACAAACGCACCGCTCGTTCCAACCTCAATCTCAGCGAGGCAAGCCCTCGGGAAGGGGAAGCGGCGACATTCCTCGCTGCGAATTGCTGCGAAGATCGAATTGTGCGTGATTTGCTTGCATGTTCGCTCGCATGCCTTCAAAGAGCAACTTTGGCGAAGAGCTTATTCGCTGGGAAGCGGACGTGAGCAAGGGAGATGAGAAAGAACGATCTGAGGGCGACCTCCGCGCGGCGAGTTGTCCCCTCTCCTCCTCGTCTTCACTTCGCTCTCCTCTCGAAGAACGGCCTATCTCTGTGCGCCACGCTTAGCCACCTTTCGACCCCGCGTGCTGCTCAGTTTTGAGCGAGCTTCGAGGTTCGACCACCCAGGGCCGCAGGCTTTCCGGCGACTCCCTCCAGTTCTGCGCTCCGCCCCGCGCTTCCGCCATCCCGTTGGCCGATGGCTCACATGCTTTGTTATCCGCTGAAGCCATGCGCTCGACTGGGGAGCAGGAAGGTGAGGGGAGCGCCCGGGCTGAGGCTCAGACTGCGACCTCTTCTCGACGTTCGTGCTTCCAGCTCACTCTTCCTCCCACCATCACTTTGTCTCTGCTCGTCTGCTCCGCTATCGTTGAGTAGGGGCTCCTCCCCCTACTCTCCTCGGACTCCTTTGTAGCCAAGACCTCCCTTCGTGCTCACCCTCGTCAGCACGTGCCCCCTTCGTCCTCAGAGCATGTGCGAGGGCATGCGCTACGAGCGATACCAACTGCTTCCCTGGCCAGAGCTCCTATTCAGCACCGCGAGGATGCCTATCACGCGTGGTGCTCATTGACTTGCTGGCTTCCTGTCTTCCTCTCCTTCCTCTCCAGAACGAGACAGCCATGTCGACCGTCACCTCGATTCCAGCCCTCGGCAACCCCGTCGACGGCGCCATCATCGCTCGCGACGACCTCCCTGAAGCCCTCCACAAGACTCGCCCCGCTTCCCCCGGATCCTCCGAATCGATCGAGGAGAAGGCTGAGAAGGGAGGGTCGACCAGTGAGGACGACGAGATCGCTGCCGCAGATGAGAAGCACGCTCTGGCAAGTTCATCTACTCGAGTCGAGGACTCGCAAACTAATCGGTGTTGTCTTCCAGGTCTTCGTCAACGACGGCAAGCCCTTCCCCGTTGACCCCCTTATGCCGGTCGAGACGTCGCAGCTTACGGTTCGTGTTTTCGTGTCTTTTCAAGATCGAACAGCTAGCTGATCGGTGTTGCTTCAAGGTTCGCGCTGTCCTCGTCGGGAGTGGACTTGGATTCGTCGTTGGTGCTTCCAACGTTTGTGCGGCTTCTTCCCCTCACTCCTTCCCTTCTCGCGCCAACTGACCAACGCAACGTTGATATTCAGACCTCGGACTCAAGACTGGGTTCACCTTCGGCGCCACTCTCTTCGGTTCTATTCTCGGGTACGTTGGTGGCGTTGTTGGACTGGGAGAACCCTCGCTGACCCTCGCTCCCTCCTCAGGTTCGCCATCCTCAAGCCTCTCAGCACCATTCTCCCTCCCAAGTTTGGCGGAGGGTACTTTGGACCCAAGTGCGCACTCTCTCGTCACCCTCTCGCCCGAAATTGACGAATACTCGCACCTGCAGGGAGAACGTCACCGTCCAATCTGCCGCTGGAGCTGCTGGAGGTATCTCTGGCCTCTTCGTCGCTGCTGTCCCCGCTATGTGCGTTTTCGTTTGCAACTCTGTTGGACCAGATTGCTGATTCGATCGCAGGTACCAACTCAACTTGCTTTCGACGCCTGAGAAAGATATCGGTCCTCTCATCGCTCTCTCCTTCATGACTGCGTGAGTCCAAAGAAATTCGGGTTTGAGTTCTCGCTGACCAGGTCCTCCAGCTTCTACGGACTTTTCTTCGCCGTTCCCCTTCGCAAGTACTACATCTTGAAGCAGGTACGTGGCACACCCTCGCACCTTGGTTCCTAACTAGCCTGAGCGTTGCAGAAACTCGTCTTCCCTTCGCCGTACGTACTTTGCACTCGCATTCGTTCCCTTGCGTTCTCAGGCCTGAACCGTGACTCCTCGCAGAACCGCCACCGCCTACACCATTCGCTCGCTCCACTCTGGAACGAGCGTTGCTGCTCGCAAGGCCTCGGGCAAGAAGATCAAGATCCTCCTCTACTCCTTTTTGTTCGCCTTCCTCTTCACTGTGTTCTCAAAGTACGCTCCCGGCGTGCTCTGGGACTGGCACGTTGGATGGACTTTGTACGAGCTCGGCTGGAAGGGAGCCATCGCTCTCGAGAACTGGGGTGCGTTCCTCCCTTTGTGCCGTGCGAGTTCTTTGCTGACAATCCCTGCCCTCGCAGGCTGGCTCATCGAATTCACTCCTGCGTTCACCGCCGTCGGATTCCTCACCGGGCCCAACGCTGCGTTTTCCTGGTTGAGTGGAGCCATCCTCGCATATGGAATCATCGGACCGATTCTCGTCGCCACTGGAGCTGCTCAGTCGAGGCCGGCTGACGCTGAGAATTTCCCTGGCTGGGGTGAGTACTTTCGTCGCTTTTCTCCGCGTTCCTAGCTAAATCCCCTTGCCCGCAGATCTGAACTTCTCCATGTCGAGCATCAGTATGTTCCCCTGCTGCTTCGGTTTCAACCCGAGCTAAGGTCGTTCCCCTTCGCAGACCTCCCTGACGGAACGACGGACGCTTCTCTCGGCTCGGCTCGATACTGGCTTCTCTGGTGCGCTGTTCTCTCTCTCGTTTTCCAAAGAACACATATCTAACGTCTCGTTCCCAGGCCTGGAGTCCTCATCATGTTGGTGACCTCGTTCACCGAGCTCGGAACCCAGGCTCCCATGATCTACCGCACGCTTCGAGGTCTCGTCCAGGAGGCTCGCATCCAGTACGGTGAAAAGCGTGGACACGACGTCTCGCACATCACTGGCGGAATTCCTGAAGGCGACCCCGACCCGGCTCCCGCACACGAGCAGGTGCGTTCTCTTGTTCTCGTTTTCCTGCTTGATGCTGATTTGCGCGTTCTGGTGTGCAGGTTCCTGGCATGTACTGGCTCGTTGGTATCGTCATTTCTATCGCAACTACGATGATCATGGCCAAGACCGAGTTTGGACTCAACCCAGGGTGCGATCACTTCGTCTTTGCGCCCCGCTGCGTCGCTAACCTTTTTCTCCTTTCGACAGAGTCACCCTCCTCTCCCTCATTCTTGGATTCATGTTTGCGTTCATCGGTGTCCAGGCCAGTGGAACTACGGACGTCAACGTGAGCGACTCTCCCGCTTCAGTTCTCGCGAGCGGAATGCTGAATCTCCTTTTCTCGCAGCCTGTGGGAGTCAGTAAGTTTGGCTTCGAAACCCATTCGTCTCGCAGAACAACGCTGATCTTGTCTCAGTCGCAAAGGCTGGACAGCTCGTGATCGGTGGAGTGACTTCGGGACAAGGATATGCCCTCAAGGACGCTCAACTCACCAACTTGGTCGCTGGTTCCATCGTTGGACAATCTGCCTCGCACTCGGTTGACATGGTCGGAGATTTGAAGACTGGTACGGTTTGCGACACCACTTTTTCTTTCGAACTCGTTGCTCACTTCCTCGCCCTCATAGGTCACCTCATCGGCGCCAGTCCCGTCTCGCAGTTCTGGGCTCAGCTTGGTGGTTCGACTGCAGGATTTGCGTTCTCGTCTGGTACGCATCTTTCCCTCGTCGTGCGAGCCGAACTGAATCTGCCCTCGCAGGTCTCTTCGTCGTGTTCGCCAAAGCGTACCCTTGCATCAACGACTCCTCGATCGAGAAGTGCCCCTTCGGACTCCCCGCCGTCTCCGCCTGGCGAGCAGGTGCGCCTCTTCCATTCCTCGGCGCTCTCAAGGTCGCCAGCTGACCTCCTTCATTCCACAGTCACTATCGCTGTCACCCAGCCTGATCTCCCCGTCACCCTCTCCTCCGGAATGACCGCCATCGGCCTCTCTATCCTCGCCGCCATCTCCGTCATTGTCAAGCACAAGATTCAGCTCAAGCACCCCAAGATCGCCACGTGGATCCCCAACTGGTTCGTCCGATTTTGAGGAGACCTGCACCTTCGAAATTCTGACGCTTTCGCAGGTCTGCTGTCGGACTGGCCTTCGTCGTGCCTCAGGTCTACTACGCTATCGCCATGGCTACTGGCGCTGTGATCGCTATGGTCTGGGAGAAGAAATCCCCCAAATCATGGGAGGTTTGGGGGTTCGCTCTCGCTGCTGGTTCGTCGTTTTACTCCTCGCAGGTCTTCAGCTACTCACTCTCTCACTGCAGGGTTGATCGCTGGAGAGGGTATCGGTGGAATCAGCACGTCGCAATTTTCCTTCTCCTCCCTTCCAGCTCAAGCTAACGGGGCACTGTGCAGTCACCGCCGCGTTTGTTATTGCAGGTATCGACGGGGGCGTATACGGCTCCTCTGTCGGTTGCCCTGGATTCGAGTACGTCTCCTTAGGCTCCTCCTCTGCGACGGTGCGAGATCGCGAGCTGATCCTTGTATTCGTTCGCAGGTACTGCGGTTAGGTTGGGTTGGGGATTTCTTCTGGTTATTTGCTTTGCTCGTCAATGCCAGCTCTCAGTTTTCGCGGAGATCCTGGGAGAGAATGGACGAAGAAGGAGTAGAAACGTGGCCCCTAAACTTGGACGACTTGGCCAGTTCGGGCGCTCCACCTTCCTTCTCCCCCAAACGCTCTCTGTGCCAGCACACGACACGCTAGATGGGTCGATCAAGTTTTCGAGGCGCCGCCGCCCTTCAAGCAGCAGCCAAACCTCGCTCCTTCATCCTCGATCCTCCCACCAAGCCGACGAAAGCAAAGCCCGTTCTCCAGGCGCCCGATGCAGCCGACAACAACGCATACCGTGGGCCTTTCCTGACGCCCAACGAGACGGAGCTGACTCTTAGTCCCTCAGTCAAGATCCTGGCCTCACCCCTCCGGCTCTGCGCCTTGACGGAGAAGGTTCTGCCCAAAGGTCAATTCGCGGTTCTCCCGCCCCTCCACCTGCGCCTACTGACCAGCTGTCCCAAGCAGAGCTTATGATCAACCTCAAGACTGTGTTGGGTCCCCTGCCAACCGATGGCCGGCCTCGCCTCCTCCTCACGCCCGACAGGATCATGCATCCCCGGTTCGCCGAGTCGATTCCTGGCAAGGGGAAATGGGTTCTCTGCAGGAGGGACGCGCTGGAGTACTTCCAAGGGTCGGGTGCGTGTCCTAATCGCAAGGCGTTGAAGGGAGGAGCTGACGGAACGTTGCAGGGAACTACAAACGTCTCCACCCCACCGCCATGTTCCCCTCCGTCACCACCTCCCGAATCCAGTTCCAGCTCGCCAGCCGCGTTCAACAAGAATCTATACTCTTTTCCGAGCGGATCAAGAGCCGAGCGGGCGACCACAAGAGCGGCGGGACGCGCGTGTGTCCTGTTCGGCGCATGACCTGGGAGGAGGTGGAGGACGCGACGAAGGACGGTCACCTGGGTTCTTTGGCCGTGGAGGGGCAGGAACTAGTAGGATTAGTGATCATCTCGGAGGTGGAAGCTGGTGGGGGAACGAGTCCCTTCTCGGCGCTCTTGCCGCTCAACTCGCCGACCCTCCTGGACGACCACCCTTTCTTCCCTCCCTCCCTCGTCCCCATCTTCCACCTCCCAACTTTCGTCAACACTTGCATCGTCCCACGGGTCCGCTCCACCGAACCGATCGACTTCTCAAAACCAGCACCTCCTCCACCCCTTCCCGTCTCCCCCGCTTTCCTCGTCGAATCCGTTCGCGAATCCCTAGACTCGCTCGTCGACCTCTTCCTCCGCCGCGCCGAACGACTTGCGCTCGGGACAACTGCTCCGACGCCGCCGGTACCGATCGCGAAGGAGCGGGACGAGCGAGTGGCGGCGTATGCGGTTTATGCGCCGGTGCTGGAGACGACGGGGAGCCTCGATGATGATGGAGTGGCGGATAGTGCACCGCTTGTGGTGGCACTGTGGAGGTGTAGGCTGTGGGTGGGAGAGGGATGGGGGAACCGACCGGAGAAGGAGAACGCGAGGGGCGAGGGTGATGAAGGAGAGGAGGGGTCGTAATGCGAGAGTGATGAACAGGCTTCGTCTTGGGGTTAGCGGGCAGCCTTTGCTGCCCTCGAGAGGGCTTGGTATGGCCTCGCAAGATTCCTCGCACCGCCGTCGCCTGGGTTCAACCAGGCCAAGGAGCAGCAAGGCTCCTTCCGCTCTCTCTCTCTCTCTCTCTCTCTCTCTCTCTCTCTCTCAGCAGAGCCCCGAAAGCTTCAAGGTTCTCGACGACGCGTGATAAAATTCATGATAGCGACGTGCTCGCCAACGCGTTCGTGAGCCGGTCGAGCTTCTTGCGCGCTTCCGCAATCAATTTTGACCTGCAAAACGAACGGGATCAGCAAGCGAGCCTTCGACCAAGACGAAAAGGAACTCACTCCTCGGCCAACTTGCCCTCCAAACTCCTCATCTGCGACGACCCCAACCCCCCAGGACTCTCGACGACCTTGGACTCCTTGACCCCCATCACCTCCTTCCTCTTCAACTCCTCCAACGCGGGCCTGAGGCTCTCCAACTGTCCCTCCAACCTCTCGGCTCTACTCTGCAAGCTCCGCTCACTCCCCTTCCCCTCGACCACATTCTCCAACCGCGCGAGTTCCTCGAACCATTTCCGCTCGTACGTCGACAGCAGTGGCTGATGCGCGTCCATAAGCTTCTGCAGCACGCGATCCGTCCTCGCCAGCAGCTCGTCCTGGTTCCTACTAACCCGCTCAAGTCGTCCCACAAGTCCCTCCCGACTCGTCGTGCTCTTGCGCAGGGTATCAGAGAGTTTGGACAAGTCGCTCAGTTTGGATAACTGGCGACTGAGTTCCTTCATCTGGAGTTCGAGACGACTTTGGACGACGTTGGCGGCCGAGACGAGGTCCCTGATCGAGTAGCGGAACGTCTCGACCGTCTTGCCGAGGAAGCGAAGCGTGTCGGGGTTGACGACGAGGGCCGAGGAAGCGCCTGGGGGCTTTGTCGCGAGGCGGGGTACGGTGGAGACGGTTGAGCGTTTGTCGAGTGGGGGAGGAATGGTGAAGGGGGAGTCGAGGAGGGAGAGGTAGGGTGGGGGTTCCGAGGAGATTCCGCGAGGGGTGGTAGGGGAGGAGGAGGGGAGGAGGGAGGAGTCGACGCGGAGGGAGAGTTCGATGCCGACGAGTTGGAGGGAGGAGGTGATGAGGAGGAGCGAGTAGCCGAGGTAGATGTCGTTGATGAGGGCGAGGCCGACGACGGGAGGAGGCGAGGTCGATGATCCGATGGAGACGGTCTTGAGGATCCAGAGAACGTCGGTCGCCTGCTGAGCTCGGAGAGTCCGCTCGACCTCCTTCTGAAGCTTCTCCTCGTCCTCCTCCGTCGAAAGCGTGATGTCGGCCAAGGCGTCGAGCCACCCAGAGAGGAGGAGGCAATGTCCTCCGAGCGCGTGGTAGACGTACAGCGTATCGGGGTACAGCGGGTCCTTGACGAACGTCGGGCAGTTGTCCGACAACCCTTTGGCGACCTCCTGCTCTCCCTCCTCCAGCGCCGCCGCCAATCCGAGGTCGATCGACTCGTACACCGCCAACAACGGCAGCTCGTCCTCCTCCCACTCGTCCTGCTCTCCCCACTTTGCCTCGACCTTCTCGACCTCGAGGCAGATATCGACCTTTCCATCGCTGAACGACACTGCGAGCACGCCGACCCCCGCCTGCGTCTCGTCCTGCTCGCTGCCCATCCTCCCCGGGCTCGAGTAGTTGACATAGGCGATATCGCACGCGATACTCTCGACGCCGTTCTCGAGCTCTGCTGGTGCAGGCTGGAGGAGGAAGGGTCCTTGACGCGTGGGCTTGGTGGTGCGGGAAATGGGAGGAGGGGAGACGTGGACGAGGTGGTCGCCCGAGGAGTCGGGGAGGGGAGGGGACGAGGCGGCTTGGCGGACGAGGGAGTTGACGTAGGAGAGTTGAAGGGCGTAGATGGTTTCGAGGGCGGTCGGAGCGCGGGCTTGCGAGGAGGTCGAGTGGGTGAGGGCGTGGGAGGAGGAGGCGGAGGAGCGGCCGAGTTGGAGGGTACCGCTGCTGGGGGAGCCTTGGGGCGTAGTGATGGGAGCTAGGTAGTCGACTTTGACAGAGACGAAGGCGGAGAGGGCGTGAATGTAGGAAGAGGGGACGGCACTGCGGTCGCTCGGGTGAGCTCGAGATGCAGACCCTGCAGAGATGAACGTACGCCTTCTTCGGAAGAAAAGGGCAGACTGAGAGGATATCTCCGTTGCGCATGAGCCCGTAGAGCGTGAGCGGACCCCAATCTCCCTTGCCGTCGCCAACACAGAACGCGACTGCCCTCTCGGCGTCCCTGTCATCGCTCGAAAATCCTCTTCCAGACTTCTCGACTCCGGCCCCAGTGCCGAAAGAGACCGTCTGAGCTGGCTCCTCGGCGTCGTCCCCAATAGAGTACTCGCGAAGCAGGGCGTCGGAGGTGAGGACGAGGAGGGAGGACGAGTTGGAGCCCCAGGGGTGCCAGGCGACTTGGGCGACGGGTGGGGAGGCGGGGAGGGAGTGGTAGAACTTGCCAACGAGGAGGGATCTGCGTTGGGTGCATGAGTGTCTGTCTGAAGCGCGAGGAGAAAGGACCAACCGGCACTCGAGCGAGCGTCCGACGGAGGAGGACCACCCTTTTCGCGGCAGCACGACGATAGCGATGCTGTGTGCTCCGACTACAGCGAGCAGCTTAGAGGTCGCGTTGAGCACGAGCTGCTGGATCTCGAACGTGATGGTCGGAGTGTTGAGCACCTGTAGACAGCAACGCGCCGTCAGCTCCCACTCCTCCACTCTCCACGCCCAACGCGCCTTGTACTCTCCCAGCCGAATTTCCTTCTCCATCTGTACCTCTCCGGCGCCCCCTCGCTCCTCGCAACGCGCCTTGACGTCCGCCAAACTCGCAATCCTCAATTCCTTTCCGACGGCCACGACGAGGTCCACTCCTCGCACAAGGACCATCCGGCTCTTCCTTGCTCCTGCATTCGACGCCTCCTCACGAGGTCGAGAGGTTGAGCCGCGGGAGATGGCGGACAGGGAGGGGGAGGCGGGACGCGCGAGCTCTGAGAGGGAGGGGTGGGTGGAGAGAGACGGCCGGACAGGCGGGGGAAGAGTGAAGATGTCGTGCGCGGGGAGGGAGGACAGCCACGCGACCACCATAGCTGCTCCTGCGGGTGTGCTGATAAGGTGGAGGTCGAGGGCGAAGAGCTCGAGGATTCGAGTTGGGGGTGGTCGACTCTCTTCCTCCGCTCCAACTGCTCGTTCGATACTCGGAAGCTCTGCGAGATGGGAGACAGCCCACAGTGAGTACTCGCTACGCTCGGAACCGCCGCACGCTGACCACCACCCTCCGGCAGCTCCACGAGGACCGCGACTCCCTACTTCCCGCCAGAGCTCGTCGAACGCACGCTCTCGCTCCTAGAACCCGAAGACATCCTCTCCGTTCCAGCCCTCCTCTCCTGCGCCCTCGTCTCCCGCTCCTTCCGCGACATCGCCTTCTCGAACCTCCT
>JANGFH010000504.1:0-16531 GCA_025758715.1 Glaciozyma martinii | reverse complement strand
CCCAACTCCTCTCCCCTCCCCACCTCTCTCCCACCGCCTCCGCCTCCCCCTCGAGCTCGACTCGACCCCCTCCCGTCCCCGCCCTCGCGCCTTCACCCTCTCCCACTCTGCCTTTGGATCCTTTGGGACGTTCCCTTCCACCGCGCGATCGGGACCCCTACCGGCTCCGACGATCGTCTCGCGCGTACGGTTGTTCTGGCTCCAGCTGTTTGCGAACGCGGCGAGTGCGGGGTTCCTCATCCTCATTGTCGTTTGGGCGTTGAGTGCGCGAGGGATTGGAGCTGCGATCAAGTGGATTGGAGGTGTGAAGAGGGACGGGAGGAGGAGGGGGTGGGAGGACGATGAGAATAGGAGGAGGTACGAGGGGGAGAAGGTCGTCAAGGATATTCGGTACTATGCTCGCAACTGCGGGTTCGACGTCGAGGAGCAGGAAGTCGAGACCAAGGATGGGTACCTCCTCAAGGTCTTCAAGGTCGTTTGCTTGAAGAAGGAGGGGAAGCTTCATAGCGATGGGAGGAGGGGGTTCCCCGTCCTCATTCAGCATGGACTCTTCCAGAGCTGTGGCAGCTTCATTACGAGCGAGGAGAGGAGTCTGGCCTTCTGGTTGGCAGAGCATGGGTGAGTCGTTGCAATCGCTGAGTCTGGAGAGACGGAGCTGATGCGCCGATCGCAGGGACTACCAGGTGTACCTTGGGAACAACCGAGGCGTGTTTGACATGGGTCACGTTCGGCTCAAGAGGAGTGACCCGAGGTTCTGGGGTGCGTTTGCTCGATCCTGCGAGGGAGGAAGGAACGAGCTGACGATGCGCGCAGACTACAACATCAAGGAGCTCGCGCTGTACGACCTCCCGGCAATGGTGGACCACGTTCGTCGGCAGACGGGCTACGACAAGGTGTGTTTTCCCTTTTCGTGACAGCAGGACAGGTCCTGACGTTCTTGTCGATCGCAGGTGGCGTTCATCGGACATTCGCAAGGGAACGCGACCATGTTTTGCTCTCTCGGTGCGTCCGCCGGTCTTCTCAAGGCCTAGGACTTGCTAACCCGCCTCCACAGCCCAAGGAATGGTCCCAGAACTCGGCGAGAAGCTCTCCGTCTTCATCGCTCTCGCTCCGGCCGTCTACGCTGGTCCGCTCACGACTGGATTCCCTTTTGGCACCCTCAAGAGCATGAAGTGGAAGACCTGGCGACGCTGGTTCGGTGAGTCGAAGACTTGGTTCGAGGGAGGGAGCGAGCGTGGCTGACGAGGTGACGCAGGCGTGCTCGACTTCATCCCCCTCATGCGCATCTCGTACAACCTCACGCCCTCCAAGCCGTTTGGTCTCCTCGGGTACCAGATGTTCGCCTTCCTCTTCAACTGGACCGACACGAACTGGGTGCGCTCCCCTCCTTCTCCCCTCTCCGCATCTCGCTGACTCGAAACCCTTGCAGCTCCTCCGCCGCAAGCCCAAGAAGTTCCGCTTCACTCCTTCTCCCGTCTCCTCGGCCAGTATCTTCTGGTGGACTGGGTTCAATGGCTTCTCCTCGCGCGGTTGCGTCCTCGACCCGACTGTCGCCAAGTGGTTTGATCATCGCTTCCCACCGCTTTCGATCCACCAGTGCGTCTTTCTCGTTTCTCTTTCGAAAGGGAGTCTTGCTGATGGGGTGTCGACGTAGTGGAGGAAAGGACTTTCTCGTCCTGACTGAGCCGTTGCTCGAGCGACTCAAGACGCACGAGACGGACGTCAACGTGATTCGGGTGCAGAAGCTCGAAGAGGGGGAGCACTGCGATTTCTTCTGGTGCGTTTCGTTCCCTCCTCGTTTGGTGGAAGATGCGCTGATGAGGAAGAGCAGGCATATCGATGCGGTGGAGCTGTGCTTCCATTCGTTCGTAGAGGATATCGAGAGGACTCGACCGCGCTACCCGGAGGAGGAGGAAGCGTACTCCTCGTCTGAGGACGACGTGATCGTGCGGAACGGGGTGGTGGGGAAGCTTGTTGATATCTGAGGGAGGTGGGCTTAGACGGGGTTTGTCGTACTTCTACCTCTCTGCAACGCTTGAGCAGGAGCGGGAGGGAGGGTACTGCTTTCGACTGCTCTCGCACTGCTCCTCTCGGTCGCGGGTTCGAAGGAGGGGAGCTGGGAAGGCGGCATTGCCTTGATTGCTACGCAGACGACGAGGGGGACTATGCAGAGACGAAAGGGGGTGCGACTTGCTCACTCCCTCTTCGGGTTGAGGGGACTTTTCTGCGTGGGGGAACGAAGGGGATCAGCTCGCGTCCCTCCCTCCGACTCCCAACCGAGCTCTTCTCACCTTCCAAGCCGCAGAGATGGTCGCCTTCCGATCAGCAGCCGTCTCGTCGGGGTACTCCTCCTTCCTCTTCGCCGTCTGGTCTTTGAGGAACTGCGAGCGCGGGGGGGGGGGGGAAGGATCGTCAGCTCTCGTTCGTGCGTCGGGGAGCACGCGACTCGCCCTCTGGTACACGTTCGGTCTGCGCGAGCGAGTTAGCGGGAGTGGGGAGAGGGGAGAAGGGGACGAACTCCCTGGGCTCCTTGACTTCTTTCGCTTGCTTGGGGGACGTGGCTGAGGAGGGGGTCAGCGAGGGGACGCGAGGTGGACAGGAGTCTGAGAAGGTCGACGCGGAGGACGGGGGAGGGGGGAGGGGACTCACCCTTGGCCTTGGTGCCTTTTTTAACGTTTGCCATGGCAGATTTCGAGGAGGGGAGGTGGTGGCGAGAGCTGGACGAGGGCGAAGAGAAGGTCAGCGAACTCCGGGGAGGAGTGGGGAGAGGAACGTACGGTGTTTGGAGGGGATTTGAGGCTTTGCTGGAACGCTGAGAGTGGTCGGAGGAAGTGGGAGTGGTTGGCGGGAGGGAGAGAGTCGGGAACGAACTTGGCGAGGGGAGCCAACTCGTGAGACGCGTCGCGCTCTTCCTGAGGAGGGCGTTCGTCTCTCTCGGTTTAAGAAATTTCGCGCGCTCAGAGACTTAACTGAACACTGGACTGCTTTGCAGGACAAGGGTGCGAAGGGGAAGCTACGACAGGGGATGCAAGGAAGGGAGTGGACGACGACGACGAGTTCACCTCCTCGAACCGCCCTTCGCAAGATCGCGGTTCTTGTTCATCGGGCTCTTCTGCGTTCCTAGGAAGCTGGATCAGCTGAGTCGACGAGAGCGAGGGAGAGGGAAGAACGCACCTTCCAGTCCGCCTTGATCTGACGCATGCGAGCCGACCCCTTCTGATCCGGCTTCTCGTCCTTGAGCTCCTCCCCCCTCTCACGGCAGAACTGGGTATGGTGCAATGAGGTTAGCTTGCCCTCCTTCTTCTCCGCCTCCCTCCGGAGCGACGTACCTGGTTCCAAGCCTCGAGACCCCTGCGCGACGCGACACCGATTAGCACGAATTCAGGGCAGGGAGGAACGCACCGAGACGTACTTGGGGATGCCTGGGGAGAGGTAAAGTCAGTGCGAAGTCCTTGCTGCACGCGAGTCGCCACCGGAGGACGCGACGGGGGAGGAGGGAGGGGAGGAGGAACGCACCTTGACCCTTCTTGGCGGATCCGGAAGTGGTGGACGAGGAAGACATGGTGCGTGGGTGTAGAGGAGTGGTGGGTTTAAGGTGGGTGTTGGGAAGGCGAGATCTGTCGACGACGACGACGAGGTGACGACGACGCGAGATCAGCGGCTCGGAAGGGTGGAGGGAGAGAGGGGACGTACGTGGTGAGTTGGGTGGAGAGTTGCTTGAGTCGAGTGCTGAGATTTGACTGGGAGCGAGTGAGGAGAAGGAGGGAAAGGAACGAACGCGTCCAAAACTTCGAACTTTGAACTCGTTTTGGCTTGACCGGACTCCGGTCGACTCGATGTCAAAATCAATAAACAAACACGCAAGACGCGTTCTGTGCTTCCGTTCGCAGGTATGCAGCTGATCCCAACGAAGAGTCAGTGGGGAGCTGGAGCTGCCGAGTTACAGGCGAAGCGGGAGCGCCTGCGTCCGTCGTCTGGTCCTTCTCGCGATCCTCGAGCTCCCCCAGCAGAGATGAGCTGAAGCACGCCGACTCCAAAGAAGCGATCTACTCAGTCAGTGTGTTACTCGACTCTCGCGGTGCTCAAGGGTCGGTCAGAAGGTGCCCGCCGACTCCAACTCCCCTTGGAGTCGCTTCCTCCTCCTGGTCGCGTCCCTCCTGGCGGTAGGAGACACCAGGAGCTGGGATCAAAGCTTGAAGAGGATGGAGAAGTGAAGAGTGAAGGCTCAGCCCTGGCGACAGCCCCTTTTAACGCGTATCCTTACGTTCGTGGTGCACGCCGCGACGAAGTGGCTGACAACAGAAACCTCCAGCCCTTCGGAGCCAAAGAATTACTCAAGCAGGTGCACCAGATAGAGCTGAGAGCGTGAGAAGGAGCTGGGAGGAGCAGTGGGCGCCGGGACCCGAGCAGGCCTGGTCGAACGGAGACCTCCCTCTCTATCCCAGCTCGCTACCTCCCCCTGCGAAGACCTCCTACCCCTCTATATTCCTACAACATCCGCTCCGTCCGCTTGCACCCCAAGCACGCCCTACTTGACGGCCTTTGCGGTCCCATTCTCCACCTGGCGGCGCACAGCATCAGCTCCCTCCGCCTCCTCCCGTCTCCACGCAACGCACCTTCCACGCCGCTTGCACTTCGGCCATTCGCTCCTTGTACTCTTGCGTTGGGTTCTTCTCCTTGAGCTCAGCGAGCTTGGCCTGCGAGAGGGCGTCAGGAGAGGGAGGGAGAGCAGAGTGGGGGAGAGCTGACGGTCATGTACTGCGAGAGCAGAGGTTAGCCGACGCTCTTCCAAGCTTGCTGGAAGGAAGGACGAGCTCACCTTGTTGTACGTCGAGGACTTGCCCTTCTTCGTGCCCCTGTTTGGAGAGGAAGCGTGAGCATTCGACCACGGCGCGCCAGGAGGAGAGGAGGGGACGGACGTGACTTTCTTCGCCTTGGAAGTACCTGTGGGAGTAAACGCCGTCAGCTTGGCTCCTGGGTTCGGCGTCGCTCCTCCTTCCCCTCTGAGCTCGGAGCAGAGTCGAGCTTGCAAACTGAGCGAGGAGGGAGGAGGAGGCAGGCAGGAACGGCACGCACTCTTTGACTTTCCAGCTGCCTTCTTGGCTCGAGTAGTCTCAGTCTGAGCCATTCTTGCTGTCTTGCCGGGGTCGCTGAGGGAGACCAACGCTGCCGAAGGTCGAAGGGAGCGTTTTTGTTTTGAGCCGCCCAGCTGGCCGTGAAAGGAAAACAATCTAGAGTACACAACGCCTCTCGGCTCCGTCCAGGTCGCTTGAAGAAATCTGCTCTGCGCGCTGAAAGTTCAGCTTCAAGAGAAGGCGCGCCCTTACCAGCCTCCAGGAGCGTGGAGTCGTTCCTGACCTCTCTCGCCTCCTCAGTACTCCCTCACTGCGCCTACGCCTACGAGACCGGTCTCCTGCTCAGGATGCTCCACTTCAACTCCCTCCCCGCCAAAATGCCCCTACGGATCTTCAGCCTCGTCGCTCCTTCCATCCCTCCCCTCCTCCACCCTCAAGACGCCTATTTCGGCTATCCCTCGTGCGATCCTCGTTACGATGCGCTCCGCTCGATGGCGCTCGTCTGCAGGTCATGGAGACACGCCGCGCAGAAGCTACTCTGGCGAGAGGTCGGGATGACCTCCAAGGACCAGCTGGACCTCTTCCTCGACAATCCTCGAGTCCTCGATCACGAGATCCAAGGTTCACAAGACCAGGATTCTCTGCGTTACCGGGAAAGCCTACGCGCGTTCTACGCCGCGTTCGATCTCTTCGTGGGACGTCGAGTGGGTCATACGCGTGTGCTGTGGAATTGAGGAGTCGGCTCTTTTGAACGTCGGTCGGCTGAGCCTGACGGTTCTGCACGAGTTGCCAGGTTCGCAGGCTCCCTGGACCTCTGCACAGCACCTGCTAACGTTTCTGCCAGATTTTCGCTCACTCGGCCTCAGCTGCGTGACCTTCAGCCCAGGATCGTTTGAACCTTTCCCTCCTCCCCTCGCCCTCTCCAGCTTCTCCCTAGGCGTCAGCGAGCATTCACTGGGGTAGTGGACCAGCTCTCTCCTCTCAATTTTCCTCCAAGCCGGCCTCACCCATCTCCTCCTCTTCCCCGCCCGACGAAATTCCGACTTTGTCTCGTACCGCGCCTTCCTCCCTCCCCTCCTCTCCATCGCTCCCACCCTCCGATCCCTCGACATCCGGATCAGCTCGTAGTACGCTTCCGACGTGATCAGCCCCTTCCTCGAATCTTGCACCGCGCCGGAACACCTCTTCTGCGAAGGAAACTTCGCGCCACTCGTTCTGCGCAACCTCCCCAGCGCACTGGCGTCGTGGATCTTGGATGGCGTGGACGAGGAGGAAGTTTTGCAGCTTATCGAGGGACTACGGACGGGAAGGAAGGCTACGTCGAAGCTCAAGTCGCTCGTCCTCATCGCAGAAGGAGGGACGATGTCGAACCTTTTGGCTTTCTTTCTCGTCAAGTCTGGAATCGCAGGGCTCGTCTTCTCCGCTGTCACATTTGTCGGGCGCCTGCTCGACCTTCCCCCAACTCCGTACGTTCCTTCCTTCCCCCAGTGCTGGCTCCTAACTCACCCTTCTTTCAGGCGTCCACGCCCTCCTATAACACGCCTACTCAACCCCCAGACAACTCCCATCCACTCCCTCCCACCCGAACTCCTCCTACACATCCTCTCTCTCGCCGCCGTCGATTCCCGCCCTTTTCGGGGAACCTTCTTTCCAGCAACCTTCACCCTTCGTTCGGCGACGCTTGTGTGCCGCAATTGGCGAAGCGCCGCGCAAGGGCTGCTCTGGGAGGACGTCTTGCTGTCTACAGCGCCGCACACGCGGGCTTTCGTGGCGGCGACGGAGGCGCGAGGTCTCAGGACGGAGAGGCTGCGGCTGCAGCCCCAGTCAGTGACTGAGGAGGACAGGAGGACCTTAGATGGGGAGGGAAGATTCGAGGTCGAGAAGGTGCTGCGAGCGTGCATGGGGCTGCGAAGGATCGAGTTGAGCAACGTGATGGATCTCGGGCTCGACGCTTTCGCAGGACTCAACTTGCAAGGTTCGCTCTCCCTGCGTTCTTCTTCTTCCTTTACTCGAACTGATCCCACTGGCAGCAGACCTGCACTCCCTGACCATCGAAGGCCAAACCACTTTCGCTCCCATTCCGCAAGGCTCTCCCCTCCCCATCCTTCCCTTCCACCTCTCCCACCTCACCCTTCGCCCAGTTCCGCAGCCAGAAAGCTACAACCGGATCCTTTCCCTCCTCCCACTCCTCCTCCAATCATCAATCACTTCTCTCGACCTCTACATCTACGAATTCGCAGGCCCCCCAACTGCCCCCGCAGCTCTCGCAGGAATCCTCGGCCCGCTCCTCACTGCGCACATCGGAGGACAGCTCACCGACCTCAACATCCGAAGCAAGCCCGGCTTCGATCCTCTCCTCCGAAGCTGCGGAAGATTGGAGCACCTCGTCGTCGACACCTACGCTGACGTCGAGCTGGTCCCGACCTCGCTCAAGACGCTCGTGTGGAGCGTAGCGCCAGGTTGGAAGCGAGTGGAATGGAGGGCGTTGGGACCGATGTTGGAGAGGAGTTCGGTGGCGTTGCGGGAGCTTGAGAGGCTCGAGGTTTGCTTTGTCAATGGCGGAGCGACGGAGGAGGAGGAGGGGTGTAGGACGGTGGTGAGGGAGTGCGAGAGGAGGGGGTGCCAGCTCGTTATTCAGGATGGACATAGTGAGGGGTTCTTGCAGAGACTTGGTGCGTGAATTGCGAGCAGAGGTTGTAGGGTTCGCAGGCGCAGAGAAAGAGAGAGAGAAGTCTCGCTCGAAGCTCGAAGCGCAACAAGTACACTGCGACGAGACCGCCTGCAATCTCGTCCCCAAGTCAACCTCGTCCTCACTACCCAAACCTATGCGGAAGATGTGAGTTAGCAAGCAAAACCCCTCTCGTCTTGAAAAGGGCAACGTACACCGCAACAAACGCCACAGCTTCGCCGAGAGAATCGAGCAAAGGAGTAAGATGGAGCATCCCCACGACGCTCGTTTGGCCTTCATGCCTCCCACTGCCAAAGAACAGCATCAGTCGACCTCTTTGCGTTCACAAGGCGAAGCACGTACAAGAAGGAGCGTTTCCTAACGCGAATACCGCAAGAAACGGAGAGAGACCTCCCGTCCCTGATCGCGGAGTTGAAAATCGTTCGCAAGTCCCTCATCGCCGCCTTCGTATCGGCCGTGACGAGGTCGAGGATGTCCATGTGGACGAGGGGAGACGAGTAAACTTCCTGAGCCGTTGCGCCGGGCAAGCCGCAGAAGCGCAAGAAGGCGGAGGTGACGAAAAGGATCGAGCGACCTGAGTTGAGGAAGGTGAGCGAGGGACGCAAGGACAGGGAGAAGGAAAGCAAACCTTCACGACGGAACATGAGGACCTTTTCGTACGTCGCAGAGAACTCTGCGATGCGATCCTGCGAACGAAGCCGTCAATTCAAGCGAGAGAGATAGCCTCGAGGAAGGACGCACCTCGATCGGCGCCGCATTGCTTCCCAGTTGGGCCTCAGCTCCCATGACGGTCTGCGAAGGAGAACTCTTGCTCGTCTTGGGGCTCTTGGCCTTGATCTTGAAGAAGCTTCCGAGCCGACTCGCTGGGGCCGGAGTGTCCTGGAACGAGAGGTTGATGGAAGGGACCGAGGACTTGAAGCTAGGCGGCACGAAAGCTGGAGCGGTGAAGTCGACTTCGCGCTGGTGGGTCGAGTCGAGGAAGAGGCGGGACTGCTGCTGCATCGCGTGGTGCTGGACGGCGTCGGAGAAGGTGCCTTCCTTCTCACTGGGCGTGAGCGTATGGGGAGGATCGTCGCCGCCGAGCAGGAAAGAGAGGTTCGAGCCAGCCGACATTGCCGAGGTGACGTTCGTTTGGCCGCCTGGGAGTCAGGTCAGTAGTTAGTCAAGAAGCGAAGGAAGAAGGCTCTCACCAATGTGGTAGGTGACCTCGCCGTGGGTGTCTCGAAGAGGCAGAACGCAAAGTAAGTTCCAGAAGGCGGATCCGTCGGCACGGAAATTGAGCAGCAGTTGCGTGACAGCTGCAAGAGAAATCCATTCATCAGCGATGGTCAAGGTGGAGGAATCCGGAAAACACCTTCGCCGGCATCGATAGCCTTCCTGATCGTCGCCACACTCGAGGGAGACGTCGCAGATCCTTGAAGGAACCTGCCGACTACATCAGAACCTCGAAGGCCTCGAGGTCGAGAAAAACGCACCGACAGTTCCGCCCAATGATTTGTCGCGCGCTGTAGCCAGTGATGGCGCAGAATGCCGGCGAGCATAAGACGATAGGTTGGTCCCTCATTCGAGGATTGGTCAAACAGAAGGCGTCGCCGCTGCGAAAGATTAAAAAACCACGAGTCAGTCCTCGCTCGACGCTCCGATCCCAAAAGACGCACAGTCCAGCTCGCTCGCTCGCAGAAAGGTTGTACTTGCCCAACTGCACCGTCGCATCCTTCAGGAGTCGATGCTTGACGAATCCCTGCACATCCCATCAGCCTCGTCCCCTTTCGCACCTCACCAACGCACCTGGAACTCGTTTTGGTAGAGCGAGCTCAACGAATGCTGCGACGGTCAAAGTACTTGCCATCAAAAGATGCTCGCTCGGAGGTCCTAGAGAGCTAGCAAAGTCAGTGTGAACAAGCGCTTGCGAGCAAAAGGAACGTACGGCGTACGGTCGAGAGCATCGAAGGAAGGAGCGAAGCCTGCGCTTTTCGACGCCGCCGGTCCCAAGGAGGAGTAGGGGCGACGTTCGAGCTGATCTGTTGCGCCGAGCACCGGTTGCGGAAGACCGGATGATCGAAGAGCAGCAGAGGCCATGGAATGAGCTGGACGAAGAGGCGGAAAGGAAGCTGAGGAGGCGGGGGGAGAGAGAAGAAGAAGAGGCGTCGAGGATGCGAGAGTGAAGGCCACGCGAGTAGCCGAGGAGATCTGTGGAACTAGAGGCGGTCAGAGCAGAGGCGATCGAAAGGACCCCAGAAAGGAAGCACCTCAACGCGCCCCAAGTTAACTGGCGCCTGCACCACTGCGGGCGCAGGTGAGCTCTGCCACGAGAATGACCAGCAGTCGTGAGCTATCCCTCCCCGTCCCAACGAAAACCCGAGTTATACTTCCCTCTCCACGCGGTCCATTACATCCACCTCCCTTCCTGTCCAGCCGTCTACTCCTCCTCCGCCGGGGGCGATCGCACATGCAGCGGTTGAGCGTAGTGGCCGAATCGTGCTACAGGGTCGTCGCGCTTGGCGCCAATGAGGTCCCACTTGAGCTGAGGGAGTTGGAAAGGGGAGGAGTGGTCGTAGTGTGGGCGGAGGAGGGAGGAGGAGGGGAGAAAGCGGGTCAGCACCTGCACACCGAGTCCCACCAGGCCCAGCTCCGGTTCGAAAGAGAGCGAGGACGTACGTCTTGCTTGTTGCAGACTGCCCACACACCAACAGGGACAAGGACGCCCCAGATGATAGAGAGGCGGGCGGTACGGTTCGTGAAGCGGAAGGTCTTCCAGACGTTCTCGCGCTGTGGGGCCACGGCGTCAGCGCGACTTGGAGCAAACGGCGAGGGGTCGAAAGCACCATGTAGTTCCAGTTCTCCACTCCGGGGTCAAGCTGTGGAGAGGGTGCGGGACGTCAGCTGGGTCGCTCGAGGCTAGGGGCTGGCGATTGCGCACCTTGACGGGGTCTGCAAGGCGAGGCTGGTCAGCACTATTCCTCAGCCAGTATCCCCAGCTGTACTCACTGTAGTGTCCGTGTCCTCCAGCCATTGTTGAGAAAGTTCTTCGTTGTTGAGGGGGGGGGGGAAAGGGAAGGCTCGACGGCGGCGACGCTGCTCCTTCTCCTCCGCCAACTCCCTCGAACTCTCTCGTCTGGCGCCGAGTCTGGTCGAGCATCTGCACAACGGATGTCATCCCGCCATCGCACCCTCGTTCAAACGCTCGACCCGGAAACAGCTCACCAGCGTCACCAACGGCAGTTCGCCCTCTCCGAGTCCTTTCTACACGGAAGGCAGCCACGAATGCCTACAACGCGACACGAGCTCGACGTGCTCAAGGAACGAACTCGGTGCGCCTCCTCTCCCTCTGCTCCCCGTGCTCTCCCTGACTCCCTCTCCAACCAGCTTCCTGCGCTCCTCCGACGTCGACCCCTCCACCCTCAGCTGGGAAGACCAGCTTGCGCTCAAATACGAGGAAACGCTCTTCAAGGAGTACGCAGTGGTCAACTTGAAGCATTACCGTGCTGGTGCTGTAGACTCGCCCTCCACATTCCCTCCCCTCGCCCCACTGACCACCTTCGCAGATTGCTCTCCGCTGGAGAACCGAATCCGAAGTCCTCGCTGGTATCGCCCACCTTACTTGTGGCTCCCTCCGCTGCGTGTACCACCTCCCTACGCGCGGGGAAGCGGATCCAGAGTCGGAGGAGCCGCTCGTGGAAGCAAGGTTGGGAGAGTTTGAAGTCCCGTTTGGATATGTCGAGGAGGGAGAGAAGAAGAGCGCGTTAGTGAAGCTTGTACTATGTCGCGACTGTGGGAAGAAGCTGTTGAAGGGGAGGGAAAACGCCAAGGGTGGGAAGGTGGAGGAGCGGGAGGAGGTGGACGAGGAGCGGGGAGAGAGGCGCAGGAGCAGCGGAGGCAGGAGGGAGGAGCGGGAGAGTGAGGACGACAGCTATCGACCCGAGCTCCCACCCGACCTCTCTCGACGACGATCCTCTCCCCCTCGACGTCGTTCCGCCTCCCCAGCCCGTCGTCGCTCGGCCTCCCCTCGTCGCTAGTCTCTCCGCACCCCTCGCAAACACCAGTCGTAATACCATTCGCAACTACTTCTTCACCTCGTCCTTGCCAAACGGGAAGCACTCTTCCCCTCCACCCGTCTTTGGCGTGATCGCCATGACCTTGTACTCCTTCCCCATCCCCATCTCATCCACCAACCGTTTCGCCGCACTCTCAATCTCCCCCTTCCTCCCCTCGGGCGCATTTTTGAGCAGCCCTTGCAGGCGGGGGAGGAAGCCGAGAGAGTGGAGGAAGGTCGATTGAGGGAGGGGACCATGGGAGGTTGCTGTCGCGGAGACGGGTTAGCGCGGGAGGGAGGAGGGGAGAAGGGCACGTACCGAGGTCTGCCATCGCTTCCGAGAGGTACGAGAAATCGACATTGGCCGTCAGATCCGTATGACCTGGCGCCTCGAGCGGGTCGACGATCTGGTGCTTCCGGAATCCCTGCTCGCACGCATCAGCCCTCCTCCCGCTCCCAAAGGACGAAAGAACTCACCCTCCACGACCTTCCAAACGCCTTGTCGTCCCCGTAATCCACCACCAACCCCGCGCCACCCTTCGCACCACCCAGCAGCTTCCCCACCCCTCTAGCAACCTCCCAACACGCCGGACTAATCTCCATCCTCGACCCAACCGGCAACCTAGCGAACCTCGACAGTGTCGGAGAGACTGATTCAGCGGGGGTGGGAAGGGGGAGGGTCGTGTCGAAGGAGAGGAGCGAGGGAGGAGGCGTGGAGGCGGTGGCGAGGCGGGTGTAGAGGGTTGAGGCGGGGGTGGGGGAGGGAGAGAGGACGAGACGGAGGGGTAGACGAGGGGAGGAGGTCACGCTGCGAGGGGAGTTAGTGGGTTAGGAGGGGGAGAGGGGAGGGACGGACATGACGGATTTTGGGTCGGCGACGTCGACCATCACTTCGCGCCAGCCGCGGGAGGTGTTCTGCAAATGAAAAACATGGGGTCAGCGAATGTCGCTGGAGAGAGGAGGCGACGTACCTCGAAGATGTGGATAGGGAGCGCATCGAAGAACTCGTGCGCGACAATCATCGTAAACTCGTCGTCGGCTAGGACGACCCAGTCATCAGCGAAGGCGCTGGAAAAGAAGCTGCAGTGGCTCACAAGCTGGGACTTCGTCCACGCTACCCCACCACTGCGTCTCGATCGCACCAAAGCCTGCACCCGCAAGCTTCTTGCGCTGCTCCTCGCGCATCGCATCCGAAGACTCGATGAGGTGAATCGAAGTCACTGGAGGAGAAGAGCTTTTTGGGAGGGCTTTAAAGGTCTGCTCGAAAGGGTCAGAAGGCTGCTGAAAGCTGGAAGCAAGGCACGCACGCGAAGCACATCGGCGAGAAGTGTTCCTCGACCAGGGCCGAGCTCGACGATCCTCACTCTTGAAGGAGCGCCCTGGGCGGCCCATTGCGTGACGAACCAAATCGCCAAAAGCTGGGAAGACCAGTGGGTTAGCATTCGCCGAGGAGGAGGATGGAAAGCTCACCTCGCCAAAGATCTGAGAGATCTCAGGGCTGGTGACAAAGTCTCCAGCGGAGCCAAAGACCTTCTTGGTGGTGTAATAGCCGAGAGTAGGATGCGCAAGGCATAACGTCATGTACCGCGAAACGGGCAGCGGACCATGGGTCTATCGAGGAACGGTCAGCTCGGAATCGAGGAGGAGGAGTGCTCGCGCGCACCTTGATAGTCTCCTCGATCACGGTCAGCAGCTCTGTAGGCACAGGTGCCACGCTGGCTTGCTTTCCAGTGGTCGGGAGTCCGGAGACTGAGCTCTTCGACGCGATCTCTCCTCGAGAGGCGGAGAGGGCGAAAGCTCGGTGGTCGACGAAAGTGCTCCATCGCGGGGCTACGCTTGGGAGCGCCGCTTCGATGAGAGCTTTAGAGCAGTGGAGTAGTCGACGGGCGAGCATCGCAGAGCGACTGGAGCCCCGGAGGAGGTGGATGGAGAAGGGGAGGGCGTTCGATGAGGACCTTCAATGGGCGCGTCGACGCGTTCCGTTCGAATCGCGAGGTGTTGGGCCGTGCCAGATGAGCTCCTAGAGTGATCCTGACTTGGTCGGCGAGCTTGGCAAGTGTTGCGTTCGAGTCAAAGTACACCAGCCGGATCGTCCGAAGAAGCCGGGGAACTTTTTGTTCGTTGAGGGCTCTTGCGCTCCTCCCACGACACGCGACAGCTACGATGAGCACTGGATCCGTAGGCAAGACTATCCGCACCGCTCTGCGCGCCGCGACCTCCCCTTGGGGCTCCACCATCGCCACGTCGTCGCACTTTTCGCTCTACGCGGCCCCAGCACCTCGGCGAGCTGTCGTGGCAGATTGCACTTGCCAGGCGAGGAAGTACAGCTCCTACCCCAGCCCACCTGCACCCAGTGAGCTCTCTCTACCCCACTGCGCTCAACCGAGCTCCCGCTGACCTCACCTGCGTGCCCGGCAGCTACCCCTTCTCACCTCTCCCTCCCCGCGCGCAAGAAGCGCACCATCCTCGACCTCCACTCGAACAAGCGCAAGGGAATCCCCATCACCATGCTCACAGCACACGACTACCCGTCGGCGCGGTTCATCGAATCCTGCGGCGTCGCTCCTCCCCCCTCCCCCGACTCTCCTCCCTCAACCGCCGCCGCCACCAAAGCAGCTGCTGTCCTGCGTGGAGTCGATATCTGCCTAGTTGGAGACTCTCTCGCGATGGTCGCATGCGGCTACACCTCGACCACCTCCCTCGGCCTCGACGAGCTCCTCTACCACTGCCGCTCCGTCGCACGCGGATGTCACTCGTCCCTCCTCCTCGCCGACATGCCCTTTGGAACCTCTACCGGCTCCGTCGACCAGGGCGTAGCGACCGCCGTGCGGATCGTCCAGGAGGGCAATATGGACGCTGTCAAGATCGAAGGAGGCCTCGAAATGGTCGACCTAATTACGCGCCTCACGAGCGTCGGGATCCCCGTCATGGGTCACGTCGGGCTCACTCCCCAGCGCCAGTCTGCACTTTCGGGGTTCAGGGTGCAGGGGAAGACGGCCGAGTCGGCGATGAGGGTGTGGAGGGACGCTCAGGCGATTGAAAAGGCTGGAGCGTTCGCCATCCTCGTCGAGGCCGTGCCTGCGCGCCTTGCGGCGTTCATGTCGCAGCGGTTGACAATCCCGACGATTGGGATCGGAGCTGGGGTGGATTGTGGAGGGCAGGTGCTGGTGCAGCTCGATATGCTGGGAGTCAGTAGCCTCAGCAAGGGACCCAAGTTCCTCAAGAAGTACGAGAGCTGGGAGGAGAAGGCGACGAGTGCGATTGGGAGGTACGTCGAGGACGTTAGAGAGGGGGCGTTCCCCGAGGAGAAGCATGGGTACCCGATGGGAGACGTAGAGTGGGAGGGATTTCTCGCTGCGGTCGACGGCGAGACCGTCGCCGTCTAGCTCGAGGACGAGACGGAATCAAAGGCACAATAAGCCCTGGCTGGATTGGGGCTCTACCTGCTCGAACTTCTTCTCGAGATTCTCTGCGTGCGCCTGCTTCGGCTGATCAGGTCGATTAGGCCTCGGGATTCCTCAACGCGAAAGCGCGGAGTGTCGAAGGGCGAGAACTCTTTCTCGCGGCGAACCTGACTGCTGCAGGGCTGCTCAGCTTCCTGGGCTCTTTGTGTCTGTAGCTTGGGACCGCAAGCTTCGCAAGAGCCATTGCTCCGCTCGCTGCGAACCGCTCCGTCTTTCGCGCGGCAGTTCCTCCCCCTGCCATCTCACGAACTCTCTCGCCTTGCGAACAGCATTGCAACATCACATCGATTGCAGCTACATACTTCGCTGCTTGCTTGCGCAGAAACCTTGCGATCCGCTGCTCGGCCATCTCCCTCCGCGTCGCCACCCACATCTTGGGAGCTGTTGCGCCTTCGTCTGTGGACGGGAGAGATCAGCAACTGGGAGAGGTAGCTGAGGTCAACGAAGCGCACCGGAGAGGAAGCCGAAGGCGTTCCCGAGCTGGATGGAAGCTTGACGAGGTCCTGGAATGCGTCAATTCTTCAGACAGGAGCAGGACGCGAGGAGTTCCCATCCGAGGAGCTGAAGTCGTTCTAGAGACGCAAATCCACGTCCTCGTTATCGAGAGAGCTGGAGAGTGAGCGGGATCAGGCAGGAGCATCGCCGCAGGGATGCGAAGCACCGATGAGGTCTTCCTCCCTTGTTCCGCCGGGAAAGAGAGCTCCGAAGTAAAGATTGGCTGCATGGGTATCACTGCTGTACTAGAGCAGCGATGTCCCGTGTGCCAGGTTCGCCTTGTCAAAAAGAGGAAGCGAGTCGAGAGAGCGTCGACCAACCCAGTGCGCGACGAGGAGAATCCCACCGGTGCTGGCGCCTCTGAGCGATGACACGAGCAGAGTCACCAACGCGTAGCTTCCACCTGGTCGCACAGCTTCGAGCAGGGGATCCACCTGATCAAAGCGGTCGTGCATTAGCTCTCCCGCTCCTCGCTCGCTGAGGAGCCACTCACTGGTACCCAATCGCCAGCTACCCCGGCCACGATTCCCCTGGAAAGTTCCTCGTCCGCTTCCAAAGCCTGCCCCACTCTCACGCCCTTTCTTACATCCTCGAGCAGCTGCAGCGTGACCCTCCCCTGATCTCGAGGGAGAGAGGGACGAGAAGTTTCTCGCGCGCCTACTGGCCGCAGTTGGTTAAACGATGAGAAGACGACGAATGGCTGTTGAACCAAGGATCTGCGCGATCGAGTGGGATCTGCCAGCCCCCCATCCGAGCGAAAGAGAGTTTACGCTTC
>JANGFH010000501.1:0-18281 GCA_025758715.1 Glaciozyma martinii | reverse complement strand
GGAGAGGGAGGTGAGGGAGGTCGATAGGGCTGTTCGGGTGAATCCTCGACAGGAGATCAGGGAGAGGTGGCGTAGGGATTGAGAGGCGGGGAGAAGGGCGAGTAGTGTCCCGTCCGAGATGATCGAATGCGAGAGCTCCAGTCGTCGTAGCGAGTGGGTCGGTAGTGTCGGCGAGGGAAGGGTGCAGCGAGGGAGGTGCGACAAGCTCAAGCTCCTCAACGAGCTCAAAGCCAGGCACAAAGCAAGCATCTCTGCCCCCGCTCCCCCCTCACCGCTCCCTGCACCACTCTGCGCCTCCTCACTCCACGGCACGCCCTCCCACCCCTCCAACTCGATCCTCAACCTCTCCAACCCTTCGCACCACCTCCCTCCGTCCCGCAACAACCTCTCCAGCTCCTCCACTCCATCCCTCTCCATCCCCGCAGCTCTCAACTCCCTCAACCCATTCTTCCCACAAACGAGGACCCTCCTCACCTCCTCCCCTCTCCACCTCCTCCTCCCTCCCACCCTGCTCAACCCAACCTCCCTAACCCAATCCCCCAGCCCCTCTCGAGCTCCCAAAAACCTCTCGAGCTCCTCCGGGCTCCGTACCTCTATCCTCGCGTTCAGGGAAGGGGAGCAGAGGGTGTGAAGGTGTTTGTTGGTTGAGAGGAGGGGGAGGAGGGCGGAGTGCGGGCGGAGGGAGGAGTGGAGAGGGAGGTGGGAGAGGATGGAGGAGAGGAGTTCGGGGGGGAGAGTGGTGAGCACTGGAGAGGTGGGTTAGCGGAGTCAGGGGCAGGATCGGTTGGGTAGGACGCACTTTTTGGTTCGGGGCCTGGGGTGGCGGTGGCTGGGGAGAGCGGGAGGAGGAGCGCCGGGTGGTTCGAGGGCGCGAGAGGGGAAGAGGAGACTGGAGCTCTGAGGGAGTACGCCGGAGGAGGAAGAGCAGTGACAGAACCTTCGTTCCCTCGCTCTCAAGGTCCTAGGCTCTGCAAGGCAAAAGTTTTCGTTCTACTGTACGACAAGGCAGGCGAGGCAAAAAGGCAGCGTCCCATTAACAGAGTCGAACGCATAATAAAAGCTGCGCCATCCTCCCAACGCTCCCTCTCCGCCCTCTAAACGTCCATTCATCCTCTCCAAATCCCGACCAGACCAGCTCTACTGCGTCTTGAGCGCCTTCTTGGCCGCGTGCTGCTTGTCGCGGAACGCGTGGTACTTGCGATCGGTGCCGAACAGGTAGTCGAGGTACCGGAACGACGTGGCGTAGCAGTCGGAGAAAGCTGCAGGCGTGTGAGGAAGAGTCAGCAAGGATGCTTGACGCCGAACAGAGGCAACGTACATTGGTGGTGGTAATCGTGATGCTGCGCGAGGGGAGGAACGAATAAGCCAGGGTTCGGTGTGGAGCGAACGGAGCGAAGGAGAACGTACGTCGGCTCCGGCCCAGGCGGGAAAGAACTTGTTGAGAGACCACGGGAAGTCGTAGCCCGAGTGCGAGTCGACAGCCTGGCAGAGCCTAAGCGTGATCCAAACGTACTGCACGCACGCACGCCGCGTTAGCTCCCTTCCCCTGCGACGACCAAGACGAAACGCACCATCGTGACAATGTGCATGTTTCCTCCGCTTCCCCAGCACCAAAGCAGAGGACCTCCGACCGTTCCGAGCCCGAGGACGAGGATCTCGATGGGGTGAGCGTACTCGGCCGCAAGTCCAAACGGAGCAGAAAACTCGTGGTGGATCTTGTGGATGTGCTTGTAGAGAAGGCGGTGGTGCATAATACGGTGAGCGACGTAGTGCCATGCGTCCTCCATGATGAAGAAAAGGGCGATCTGCGCGGGGATGTTAGCTGGAGTGGGTCGGCGGGGAGGGACGCGACGCACCTGGTACGCCATCGTGGTCAGGGCCGGGAAAGGGACCTCCCAGGTCGACATGCCAACAGAGACGGCGAGAGGGTGGAAGAGGTAGATCTGACCAACGAAAGAGGGTTAGTCGATCGCGTCGGAAGAGGCCGTTCGGGGACGCACCTGGGGGAGCTCGACGGTAAAGTGGGTGGCGAGGACGTAGCGGGTGCACTCCCAGTACTGCTTAGAGGTGGGAATCTTGGTCTGCGAGCCCGCGCCTTCGTCAGCAAGCGCACGATGGTGGCGAGAGAATGGCACGAACCTCTTGCAGCTTCCACTTGTTGAAGGCGGGCATGCGATCGATGACCATCCAGGGGAGACACCGGCCAAAGTAGACGGCCTTGTACCATCGTCAGCTTCCCTCCAGTGCTCCATCGAGTTCCCTGCTCACCTCGTGCATCACAAAACTCATGATCCCAGTCGCGATGATTGGGTTGCCCCAATATTGGTACCAGCTCATCCACGCCTTCTCGAGGACGTTCAGGCTGCACGACGGGATCAGCTCATCGTTCCTGCGAAGGGGAGGGAGTGGCGCACCTGGCGACATCGACACCGGCGTAGAGATCGTAGGTGAGCGGCTTTGTTGAGGCGATGAAGGTTCCAACGAGCTCGGTGGCGTTGCCGTAGAGTTGGCTTGCGAGTAGAGAAGCCATTCGCGTGGGCGTGTGTACTTGTGCTAAGGCTGAGTGGTAAGAGGCAAAGTCGAACGAACGCGCCCCAGTTGATTCTGCCAGATCGAGCGACCGCAGCTCCGAGCAAACCAGCGAGGACCACGCCTTTCGTTCCCCTGGATTCCCACCACTTCCCCTTGAGACGCCAGCCTTCCCTGGGGCCTGGGGGTGGACTAGGACACAGTCAACCAGCTCCCTCGAGCAGAACCATCCGGCCCCGACTCGGGCGCCCCCAATGAACCCTCTTCTCACTCTCGATCCCCGCGGCATCTGCTTGGACTGGTCTCCTCCCCTCTCCAGGCGCTCTTCCAGACTTAAAAACGGCTTGTTCTACTGCACGAGCACGTTCCACATCAAACGGTCGCAGGAAGACAGCTCCGGAGCCGACTACGGGGACCTCGACCCACTGCTCCCTCCTCCGCCCTCTCCCTCCGACTCCCCCGCCTACGCCTATCTCCTCCCACACGATCCTCAGACACTTGCTCAAATCGCCAGTTCAACTCTCCGCCAACCAGCTGCGCAGTCGGCCCCGTCTTTCGCCATCTCCAACGGGAGCAGGAACAGGGACAGCTAGGCGGAGCGGGAGGGGGGGGAGGGCTTTGAGCTCTGCCGCAGGACTGTACAGGCTGCAATGCTGCTGAGTTGAAGCGGGACAACCGGGAGAGGGGGCCGTCGTTTCTTCTGCTCTCGAACCGGACGACTCTTGTGCGGAGCTTTGCAACCCGTCCTCGTTTCGGTACCTGCTCTGCCTGAGATCGCTGCGTTCCCGCTTGACAATCTATCCCTTGAACGCTTGAGATAAAGGGGTACTCGTCCTCAGCTCCCGCACCTCCCGCTTGACGGATCCCACGAACGCTGAATCGAGGCATCCTCTCGAGCCGACACTCTCTCCGCTCCCGCAACCATGTGCGCAGAAGTAAAGCAATGCTTGCAGGAGGGGGGTGACAGGACGCGAGTGGGGGGGATAATGCAGAAACGGGGGAATACAGAACGACAGCCGGAACCTCTCTCCTTCGAACGAGCTTGAGCCAGCCTGCTCAATCCTCGAGGATGAAGTTGTACTTGGAGAGGAGATGGGGTACCGCCGCGAGCGTTGGTCCGTATCTGCGAACGGGAATCAGTGGGCGGTTGGGAGGAGGGTAGAGAGGCAGAAGGGGACGCACCGAACGGCGTTGTCGTAGAGCTCGAAGAGGGGAACGGCGATGAGCTTCATGTTCTTGGGGACCGTGAGAACCTCTGCAAAGACGATCAGCGATTCAGTCGAACGAACTAGGGAGAGCAACGCACTGCGTTCGGGGAGCTGAACGAGGAACATCGTCTTGACCTCCTTCGGAGCCGAGATGTGCCTGCGAACACCAGAAAACCTGCATCAGCTCTTTCCTTTCGCCCACGCTACGATGGACTCACGCAGGGACATAAGGGTACTGTTCCATTACCGCATCAGCTTGCCCTCGCCAAAAGAACAACACGCGCGAAAAGACGCACCATGAATCCCTCAAAGTTCGGCCTCCACCACTGCGCCAGCGAATCCTCAATCTGCCACTCGCCCACCGCACTCCCATCCATCTGCAGCCCATCCTCGACCTTGAGCTCACTCTCGCTCGCCATCCCCGCGGGTCCAAGACGCATATCCAGACGCGCTTGCAACCCCTCCGTGTCCGTTTCGCCAGGCTTGAGGTAGTCTCCAGGACTGTAGAGCGCTTCAGTGGCAGCAGGTGGGAAGAGGGGAGGGGGAACGCACAGCTTGTAGAACGCGTTGGCCACTTGCAGCAGCAGGACGTGAGGGTGGCCGTGCTCGTGGACCACCAGGAGTCCTTCGACCTGCGTTCCTCCTCAGTATCGCTCAACAAGAGAGCCAGAGAAGACCCACCGTACGCCTCATCCCAAAATCGTTGTAGTCACTCTGCCTGGATCAACACCAAGTCAGCTCCAGAGCTCCTCCTCGTGCGCGCGAGACGGGGACGCACAGGCGTTGCAGGCGAGCGTTCACGGAAGGGTCTTCTTCGGGTTGAGCGTCTTTCGTGGCGAAGCTGTAGTCTGCAGGAGGTGAGGTGAGCTGGGGAGGCCGGGGGAGGTGGGGAGACGCCGCACTGCTCAGAGGGTAGCTTGTGCAAGTGGGGTTAGCTGGGAATGGGGAGGGAATCTGGGAGATAGCTCACAGAGTCAGGGACATGGTCCAGCTAGCAGAGTTCAGCTGGTTGTGGCGTGGCTGAGAACGAAGGGCAAGAGAGCTCCTACGCGTCGTCTCTTGCCCTTCGCCACTCGCTCCCGACGTCGCTGGAAGGCTTTTGCCCGCTCCTTCCCTACCAGCCCTCTCCTTCTGCTCAGCTTCTCCCCTCGTCATCGGACGTAGCAGCACGATCTCACAAAACGATCGTTTCTCGCCTCTTCTCCCTCCACCACAACGTCGACGGCGATGCTCTCGTCCCTGCTCCTCAGCCTAGTCACCTTGTTGCTCTTCGATGGAGCGTCCTCCAAGCGAGCACAGCAAGGGAATCGCGGGGTGTGTGGCGCTCCCCATCTGCTCTCGCCGACCTCCCACCATCACTCCAACACGACGCTCTACCTCCCAGCGATCGGCGTGGATCCGGATGGTTTCTCACTCCCCGAGTGCTGGGCTATGACTGTGCGTTCTCAGGAACTTTGGATTTAACTTGGGTGGCGTGCTGACCTTTTCGTTCTTGTTGCAGCCGAACTACACGGTCTCGACGGATCCTGGAACGCTCGGAACCCTGGGGACGACACTGGGACCTACCCAGAGCTCAAGCTACGCCTACTTTCCAGCCGACCTGAACGCTTCCTTGCATGGCCCAGCAGCGAACCAGTGCGTCTGCCTCTCGCTCCCTCCCGAATGTGAGCTGACAACCTCCTAGATACGTCGTTTGGCTCAGTGGATCCGCTACCATCTCCTTCCCCAGCAATACGGGCACGATCGACCTCGAAACTGGCAGCATCCTCGCCGTCGTCGACAATTCGAGCGTCAGTACGGGGCACTTCACGAGGTGGAAGGCGGTGAGTTCGCTCCATTCCTTTCGGATGAAGGGAGAGCTGATGGTTGCCTCTGACAGGGAACCTCAGTCATGCTGGTACAGTTTGAGGACGGAATCGTGCCAAAGCATTTGCTTGCCGACCGGAGATGGTGCTCGTGAGGAGGCAGGGAGACGCAGGGAGGGGAGAGTGCCGGGAGGAATCAAGGCTGGTATTTGTTTGTATTATAGGCTTTAGGGATTCGTGTTCCAAGAGCCCCAGCAGCCTGCTTGCTGCCCTTGCGAAGCTCGACTCTGCGCGCGTTTTGGCCGACCTGCTCCGGCCTGTCGATTTCCGTACCCCGCGTCTCCGGTTTCTCTTCCTCCTACTTCGCGCCCACCTCCAGAAACCCCAACGAAAACGAAGCCTGCACCAGCGCAGTTAACTCTTTCATTCCCTTGGGTGAGTCGGCGGCCCCGCTGGTGTCAGGAAGGAGGGAGGGAATTCGAATGACTCAAGGGGCGCCGTGGTTGGTGGGAGCGGAAGAACGCCGGCTATGAAGCCTTGGACAGCGTGGAATAGGCAGGACGAGCTGCGTCTTAAGCTGGTTGTCCTGCCCTGGCTGTGACCTGCGAGGGAGGAACGGCGTTGCTGCTGAATCGGTCATGGGGTCGGGCGAGCGAGTATCAGCTGCTGACTTGGATTCCTCTCCCTCTGCAGCTTCAATCTACTCCGTTCCACGACAAAACGAAACTCTACAAGACGGTGCCGTCTAAGCCTGCCCGAGATGACTTCCACGGCGCTCCTCCGAGCACTCCCCCTTCGCTCGACCTCCTCCCACTGCCGGCACGCCCACCTCTCCTCCAGTCTCCCTTCCTCTCTCAGCTCTTCAAGCAGCCCTCCACCACCGCCTTCGACCTCGTTCGTCGCGTCTGACCCCTCCTCAGGTCCGCTTCTCCTCTCGGCCCGCCTACCCCCCACTCCGGAAGCTGACCTCCACACCAGAAAACAACCCCGCCTGGTCCGACCCCTCGTACCTCGCCCGCTACCGCAATCCCACCAACCACGATCGCCCTCTCTCCCGCCCTCCCTGCTCAAAACACCGCTCTCCTCCCGCGGCCTCCTCTTCCAGCAACACGATCTCGACCGCCACTCGCGAGGACTACTGGAAACGTGAGCAAGAGCGAGAGACGCCTCGCTCGCGCCGACTCGAGATGGAACGTCTTTGGAGCGGCGGCGAAGCGTCTCCTCCTATCCCGCTCCAGTCGTACAGGGTCACGAAATCGCTCGCGACGCCCAAGCACGCGTTGCTGTTTCCGGGATCGGGGAGTCAGTACGTCGGGATGGGACATTTCTTGAAGGACTACGAGGGGGCAAAGGCGGTGTGGGACGAGGCGGAGGAGGCGTTGCAGGGGTTCGAGGCGTGGAGGAAGGGGCTTGGGTTGGAGAATCACGATGGCGAGGTCGGGGTGCTGGGACGTATGTTGACCGAGCGAGAAGGAGAGCGGAGGGTTGTGACGGGGCTGAAGCAGGTCGTGTTTGATGGGCCTCAGGTGAGTTCCTTGCGAGAGTGCGTTGGCGTTCGGAAGCTGACCCCCTCGACGCGAACAGGACGAGTTGACGAGGTCGTCGAACGCACAACCTGCGATCCTCATCACTTCGATCGCATTCCTCCGAACTCTCGAGGTACGTCGCTGCCTTGCCTGTTCACTTCCGAGCCGTGCTGACCTCGACTCTCCCAGCACGACTTTGATTCTCGCGCCGCCAAGGACGCCGCCTTCTTCCTTGGGCATTCCTCTGGCGAGTACAGCGCAGCAGTTGCCAGCGGCGCCATCTCCTTCACCGACGGTGTTCGTCTCACAGTACGTTCTGTCTTTCCTTTGCCTCGATCTCTGCTGACGCATCACTGCAGCGCCTGCACGGTCTTCTCACCTCCTACGCTCTCGAACTCCCCTCCATCGGCCTCTCCGCCTCCCTCAACTCTCCTTCACCCTTCCGCGCCCAGATGTCGGCCCTCGTCATCAACCCCGGACACTCGCACGAGGAGGTCGCCGAGGTGATCCAGTCCATCGCGAGCCACCCAGGCTTGCACGGGAGCGAGGGCAAGGTCGAGGTTGCGAGCTACAACTCCAAGGCGCAGCTCGTGCTGGCGGGCAGCCGGGATGGGATCCTGAGGGCTAGCGAGGTGTTGAGGGACCTTGGGATCGCGAGCAGGGCGGCTGACTTGCCTGTTTCGTGAGTTTGCTTCCTCCGGTCCTTCGCTGAGAGGTTGAGCTGACTTTTGGTTTGAACAGGGCTCCGTTCCATTGCTCTTTCATGAAGCCTGCGGCGGAAGGCATGCGCGTCGCTCTCAAGCAAGCCACCATCCAGAGCCCGACGGCTCCTCTCCTCTCCGGCGTCGACGGTGCATTCGTGCGTTCCTCCCTCCTCCCTCTCGCGCCACCGACTAACCTCCCAGTTCTCCCAGATCACCACTCCCAAATCCCTCGTCACCAACCTCGTCTCCCAGATCTCGCTGCCCGTACGCTGGTCCGACTGCCTCGAGACCCTCAAGAAGGAGAACGTCAACCGCCTCGTCTTCCTCGGGCCTGGCAAGGCGCTCGCCAACCTTGCGAGGAGGGATCTGGGCAAGGAGGAGGGGGAGAAGGCCGAGGTCGTCAGTGTTGCGACGGATGAGGACCTCGCGAGCTTGAAGGAGATGCTGGAGGGACAGCGTGTTTGAGGATCTTTCGTTCGGGATCCGTATTTACATTTTTTTTTGTTGAGTTGTCTGTTTTGTATTAGTATGGACTGTGAATGAATCGCACGATCGCACGACCGCACGAATCAGGAGAATGGCGTCGAGACGAGCTGGCGAAGATCAGCGGGCGACGTCGACGAAGGCACGCCGCGTCTCTTGACTTGCTCCACCACGCTCCGCCCCGCTCCAAGATCACTGACCCTGCTCAACGAGGTCCAAAAGAACGCCCCAGGGACGCACCGCGTGTCAACAACCAGGGTCCAGCAGGCGGTGCAAGGCGAATCGAACGACCAGGACGACCAGATGGCGCTGGATCTCTCGCCGGAGGGTCTGGAGCAGGGATTGTAGGCAGGAGCGATGCGAGGAGATGGGATCTGCTTCGTTTTTGTCAGGATTGGGAGAGTGGGCAGGGAGAGGCGAGCACGCGCCTCGAGGAGGAGACGTCTCTGCGGAGTCGAGGGCTGTGGGGGGCTGCGCGACTGTTCTGCCAGGAATTCTTCGAACGAGGTGACGTCTAACTCGCTTGGGAACGCCAGGAGGAGGGTACGGGGGAGCTTGGGAGCGATGACGCCAAGCGAGCTGGCTTAACGACTGACTGATCAGTCCTCGGCTCCTCGTTCGGCTTGGGAAGGAGAACCTTGTCCAAGGTGGAGCTGATCTTCTTCAAGGGTCTACCAAGTATCGCCAGGTTCTTCGTTGCTCCACCAAGACGGATCGGAGGAGAGCTGGCCTCACCTGCTCTCCCCCTCTCTTCCTCTCCATCGCGATCCGCTGGCGCCTCCTCTGCTTCCGGGCCGCTTCCTGGACGAGATCTGAGCGGGAACTTCGGCGTGGTCTTTCTGGAGATAAGCTCGTGAAGAGGCTTCCGGCCCCGTCGGCGGTTTCAGGTTCGGCGAGGGACAGCACGCGTTCTGCTTGGTTCTGCGTCGACATCCAAGGCTGGCTGTGGATCCAGGGAACGCAGTCGAGCTTCATCTCCCACACTAGAGGGAAGTGTGGAGACTTCGAGAATCCAAAAGGACCCCGTCTTCGCAGCTGCTCAGCGCGCTCACGAACGAGAGGGATCGTGCTCGACGGGAAGGTGTGAGGACTCCAACTAACTCCGCTCTTTGTGCTTCTCTTCCCTCCTTGCTGGATCGGCGGCGAAGTCTGGTCGGAGAAGCTGGAGTGCTGGAGGGGATCGCCTACATCTCGTCGCTCCGCGCCTCCTCCCTTCCCTCTCGATTTTCCGTCTGTCTCGTTCGCCAACCTTGTTCTTAGTACGTCTTGTCCTGCCCCTCTTATGGCCGCAGCTGACCTGACCGCCTTGCTCCAGGATCTTCCGGCTCGAATGCGGCCTGATCAGAAGGTTAGGACGCCTGCGAGGGAAAGTGCGTCGAGGTCCCTCAGGTCTTTCTCTCCGCAAGGTCGCCGGAGCTGACGGCTTTCTAGGTGAGCACCCGTACTACGGCGTGCCGTACTCTGGCGAGCAAGACACCGTTCACTCGCCTGGACCTGCGATGGACGACGCGCAGCTCGAGCGCGGAGGACGCTTGAACGGGCGTAGCTGGTCGGAGGGGGGCGGTCAGCAGCAGTGGCCTGCTCTGCAGCGCCCTGTCCCCAATGGACTCCCAGCTCTCCCCTCGATCCACGACTTTCTCGCCCAGCAAGGACCGGTCGAAGGAGCTCCGCGGGCGGATTACTGGCAACCTCCTCACGCTTCTGCTCGAGAGCAGCTCTTCTCCCCAGCTTTCGAGGCACCACGACCCCAGCAGCACCACGGCCAGTACACCTCCGCGCCCTACGATCCAGGATCGCACGAGCATGGACTCGTTCAGGCTGCTCGAATGCCTCAGGATCTTCGAGAAGGACAGGAAGCAGAGTCTCGAGGGTACGGGGGAGTTTATGGAGGAGGATGGGGAGGGGAGGGCTACGCTCCAGAGCACCACTACCGATTCACGCCTTCCTACCCTCCCCCTTCGGTGTCTCAGCTCTATCGACCGGACTACGCGAGCCACCAATCCACCATCTTCCCATCGCCCTCTTCGCACGCCTTCCATCCATCCCCGCACGACTATTCTCCACCCGACCGCTCCTACTTCGGCCACCCCTTCCGCCGTTCCTCTGCCCCCGAACTCTCCTTTGCCACCAGCGAGCACCACACATTTTCGCCTCAGTCCTCTGGAGCCTATCGCTCTCCCCTTTACCAGCACACCACTCCTTCTTCAAACCACTCGACTTCGTACCACGCCGACGACTTCCCCCTCTCCTCCCCTCACGCCGACTCGCCTCTCGCCTCCTCCTCCTCACGAAATCTCTTCCCCTACTCTCCCCCACCCAATTCCTTCCGCCGTTCAATCGACTCGGACTTTATCAACCCCGTCCTCGTCGACCTCTTCCATCGCGCCGACAAGTTCCCACCTTTCGCGCCCGAGCTGCTCGTCGTCGTCTGGGACGGCACGACGTCGCGCGCTCTGGCGTACGATAGTCCCGAGGCGAGGTCGCTCGAACCGCACCCCGAGAACGAGCTCATCGTGTTTGGGAACGGAGGCTGGGTCCCCGTGCTGGATAAACACGGCTATGAGGCGTTCCCGTGGTCGGCTGGGAAGGGTGAGGAGTCCTGCGTTGATTGACAGAAGGACTGCGCGCTGATGAAGATTCACTTCGCAGCTGCGAACGACTGGCTGAGATTGCAGGCAGAGTACTGCCTCTGCAAGCGATTCAAGTTCTGGCAAGGTCAGCTTCGCTTTGGATCTCCCTGCCCCATCGCTCCTCCCGCTGACGACCTCGTACTATTCAGGTCCAAAGAAGGTCACCAAACATCCCTCCGTCATCCGCGACCACATCTCGCACTGCGCCGGACGAGACGAGCATGACCCTCTCGCTCGCCTCTGTCGCCTCGAACGTACGACCGAGAAGTGCGTTCTTTCTTCTCTCTCTCCCTCCTCGCGAACGTTTGCTGACTTTTTCGCAGGCGAGCAAAGGCTGCAAAAGTTGAGCGAGAGGAGCGACGGCGGGATCCAGCTCTCGTGAGCTTTTCGACAGTGGTGAGTCCCCCCTCCGCTCCTCGACGGACTGAGGGACGTCGCTGACGCACCGGTTCTTTCTCAGAAATCTCGTACGCCATCCGATTTATGAAGGATGGTGCTTGCGAGTGCGATACCACTTTCGTGCCCATACCCTTTGCGACCCAGTGTCCGCCACTAGTACCCCCCGCTCCTCCACTTTCCCAATTGTCTATCCCCCTTCGCAGTACCCCTTTCGCAGTAACCCACGACGTACCCTGTCGGCCGCATGCAGACCTTGCAAGACCCTTCCCTTCTCACGGCGAAACGAGTCGCGCAGTCGTCCAAGAGCGAGTGAGCGAGCGAGGGATTGAACGAACGAAAAGGGAGGCTAGTTGCGACTATGCAGTAGATCTACGAAAGCAAGGAAAGGGGAGAGAGATGGTACGAAAACAGGCTATACGACGGAAGGGGCACTGAAACAAGCGGGGGTGTGGTGGCGGGGGGGGTGCGAGGAGCGAGACCTAAGTCCTCGCCTTCTTCGGCGTCGGTCCATCGTCTGAATCGCTGATTATGAGGATCTCGGAGCCTGCAATCAGGGGGTTAGCAACGTGGAGGGAGGAGAAAGGGGAGAGGAACGCACTGCTCGACTTGAACTTGGCGTGCGACAACTTGCGCTTGAGGGGAACGGTGGACGAGGTAGAGGACGTCCTGCGCATGATGGGGACGTCCGAGTCGGACGAGTCGGAGAGGACGATGCGCGGGGCGCTGGAAGACCATGGGCTCGCCTTCGCCGGGACCTGCGTAGACGACTTGGGCTTCGCGGGGACCTGGACCGACGACTTGGGCTTCGCGGCGGGGACGGGGATGCGCGAGCCGGAGGACGAGGTGTCGGTCGACTGGTTGCGGTCCTGGTCCTTCATCCTCTCGAACACGTTGATCTTCTTCTTGACGGGATCGGTGGGGCGGAAAGAGCTGTTGGTGGTGCCTTTCGAGCCCGCGCTGTGCTGGAACTGCTGGCGGGGCTTGTAGCGCTGCTTGGGCTCGTCCTTCTTGAACATGCCGAAGCTGGAGCTGTTCGCCTGGGGGTTGTTGCCTTTCGCCAGCGTGGTCGACGTCGACGTCGACGTCGACTGGGCAGGAGCGGCGCCGTAAGACGGGGGGCGGAATGGTTGAGAGGAGTAGGGGAGCGAGAAGCGGCGGGTGTTGGAGGTGGCCGTGTTCGAAGGGAAGGCTGCGAAGGGCGAGGAAGCCTGATCAGCTGCGGTTCGAGAGCGACGAACGAGGAGACAAACCGTTGAGGTCGAGGTCGAGGGGCTCTGGCATCGGCGGCATGTCTGGAACGATCGCAACGGTCTTCGGCGCAGCTGAGAGGGACGAGAAGTCAGAACGTGGACGACCGAGCAAAGCAGGAACGAACTCACCAGCCCTCCTCGCCTCCTCCTTCTCCTTCGCCTCCTTCTCCATCTTGAGCTTCTTCTCCGCATCCTGCTTCTCGCGCTCGATCTCGCGCTCCATCTCCCTCAGCTCCTTCTTCTCCTCCTGCTCCCTCATCTTCTTGGCGCGCTCCCCAGGTCGGTACTTTGAGAATCCGCCGTTTCGCTTCCTCTCGTCTGCGGCCGCCTTCCTGCGAACGACCATAACCAATCAGCGCTCCATCCTTGCCCCAGTGATGGATACGCACGCTTTACGAGCCCTCAAGGAATCCTTCTGCTTCTCCCAATCAAAGTCCTCGTCGTCGAGCAGCATCCCCGCGCGCACCGAGTCCAGCACCCAGTCGAAACTCAGGAGCCAGACGCGGTTCTCGTCCGGATCGCGCTCCGCCTCGACCGAAGCCTCAGCGTTCGCGAGGTTGGCCGCGTGCACGCTCTTGAGGATCAGGCTCGCGCCAACGCTGCCCTCGGCGCCCCAGATAATGGGGGAGACTATGATGCGCGAGACAGCGTCGTCGGTGTAGTCTTCCGTGACGGTTCTGCGACACGCGTTAGCTTCCCTGCTGCCCTCCCACAGGCGCTGTCGAGCTCACCCTCCTTCCTCCTTGATGACCGAAGCGACCTTGGACTTGGTGTAGCCAGCTACCGACCCGAGCAGGAAGAACTTCAAGCCGCTGAAGATGCGCTCCTCCTTGCTGTCGACGACGCGGGGCATGGCGTAAGAGATGATGGAGCTCGGCGCGAGTCGCGTCGAAGGCGGGGCTTTTGGGGAGAGCTACGCACGCTGCGTAGGGGGGCGAGGGTGCTGAGGTGGTCTGTCCTGAATGAGAGCAAGGGGGAGCCTTATGGGGAGTGGCGAAAGGCAACGTTGCCTTCGCGGCGTCGAGGGGGCTCCTTCGAAAATACAAAAGAAAAAAGAAATACATTCGAGATCGAACACGGTCGGAACGCGACTGTCGAAGGCCTTGACGCGCTTCTCGTCGACTTCTGGCGCTGGAATCACTCGCGAAAGGGACAATTACGCGTTCAGCTTGCCTGAGTTGGCAGCGGTGCTCTGTTCGAGTGCGTTCAACTCGGCCCTCACGTCACGACGCGTCTATCCAGCACTCCCTCCTCCCACGTCTCTGCAGCCAGATCACGACAGACGTACCACGCAAGAAAGAAGAAGGATTGATTCCATCAATTGGCATCGTCGATCCCTCAGAAGAGGACTCCTCAATGCTGCCTCGCCATCCGAACCTTGCGAACCATTCTCCCGGCGTTCCGACCTTGCTGGCGTCCACCACGTCCACCACGTCCACCTCCTCCACGTCCTCCCCTTTGATCTCCATTACAAGCTAGAAACTAAACTTCAGCGCGGGACTGAGCCAGGAGAGCGCAAGGTTGACGTTGTTGTTTCCGTTGTTGTTCCCAGCAGCGGCAGCATCAGTACCAGCGGCGGCGTTGTTGGCTTGAGCCCCGTTGTTGTTGCCGCCATTGTTGTTTAAAACAGTGGCGGGTGCGGCAGCGACGACGGGGGCAGCTACGAGGCCCCAGCAGGAGCGACTTCAGCAGGAGCGACTTCAGCAGAAGAGGCTGAAGCTGCGCCGTTCCCTGCGATTCAAAGGCAGCCTCAGTTGTCGTATCGCGGAATATACCTGGTGAGATGAAGCGTACCGGCAGCCTGGGCAGGAGAGGCGACAGCGAAGCACGAGCCGAACGGACCAGCGGAATTCACGACTTTGAGCAGGCAGGTCGCGCCGGATCCACCGGTGCAGACCGTCGTAGTATCGAGCTTGATCGTCATCGCGTTTTGTGAGAGGAGGTTCAGGTTGATTCGAGGAGAGGGACCGAAAACTGGACGCACGTTGGAGTTTGCGCCACCGTCGCCAAAGTTTTGAGTGATGTCAACGGCTTGGAAGGAGTTGCCAGTGCCGGTGGTGTTGATGAAGGCTGTTCCCGGTCCTTCTCCATCTGCGAGCGAGGTTCAGGGCGTCAGCTTCGAGGAGAAGAAAGAAACGAGCAAGCGAGCGAGCGTACCATTTCCGGCGTTGAGCTGAAGCCAAGCTGGGAAGAGAGCGAAGTCAGCGTCGTCTCCTGCTGAACATTGGAACATAGCCTACTCATCGCGAGCGTTCCATCTCCTGCCACCTCGGGCAATCCAGCCTGCTCTGCAGCGGAAAGACCAGCAGCTGTCCCAAAGCATCATCAGCTTCGATCCACCGCAACTTCCCCAGAGAAGGACGCACCAATGTTGATGTTGCCCCTCCCACTGTTCCCACATCCCGTGTTGCCTCGAATGGTGGCCACGTCGTTGCGAACTGGCGCAGCGACGTTGGCGACGGCGAATCCTGCACTCGCAGCTCCGCTCGCTCCAGCTGCGAAGGCTGAAGCGTCAGCGAGGTTCATTTTGCTAGTTGAACAAGGAAGTGCTCACCGATGCGGAAGATGAGCCCGTGGCCTGCGACGAGGTTTGTTCCCGCGACGAGGGCAGTCAGGAGGAAGAGAATGCGAGTCATTTCGGCGGGTTGAGGGAGACGCGGAGGGTCGAGGTGTGCTGGGATCGAAAGAGAGAATGCGAATAAGGACCAGCCTTAGAAAGAAGAGGATAGGATGTCGAAGTGGCGAGTGAGGGAGCGCAGCTGAAGAAGAGGGGGAAGGAACGCCGCTCGATGAAGTATCTTTCCCTACCGCAGGCGCGCGGAGAGATATGGGGCCGAGAGGGGCAACACGCCGCAGAATTGACTCCTCCGCCTCCTTCGCTACTCCCGGAGAGGAGGGAGGTGGACCCAGCGGCGTGACCGAGGACGAGATTGGCACCGATGCGCCTCCGAGAGCACCGGCGGTGTAGATCAGGATGAAAAGGAGGAATAGCTAGTTGGTGAGAGGTCCTGTGCGAGAGGAGTCTCTCGACCGAGAGCGCGAAGGCGCGAGGGAGCAGCCCGAGGATGCGTTTGAGGAACCTGCTAAAACGGCAGCGTCCCAAAGGCTCTTAGCAAGGATATTTGAGTCTTTCGAGCTCCTTCAGTGACTAGCCAGACTCCTGGGCAGAGCGGGAGTGAAGAGTGCGGCCACTGCTGGAGGCCTGAGTTTGCGTCTTTTTCTTCGGATTCTGTCTTTCGATTCGTTTCTCACGGAGCTCTCGTGCTCTCCTTCCACAATGTCGCAAAACGCAGTAGAAATCAATGCCGAAAGTCACATATCAAGCTAGCAATCTCCCCTCCACCCTCCTCACTGCATGGCCTCCCAAACGCGCCCCACGAGCTCCTCGCCGACCTCTCCACCCAACCTCTCCTCACAAAACTCCTTCGCCTTCTCATACATCCCCTCCCACGCCTCCCTCTCCTCTCCCAGCTTCCTCGCAAGGAACGTCATCCCCACCAGCGTCGCCGCGACCTTGTCCCCCTCCTCAACCCCGTCCTTCAAGAGAAGCTCGACGATGGCTTCGAGGCTGATGTTCGTCCCGACGAGCTTGAGGATTCCGGCATCGAAGGATCCGTCGAAAGCCTGCAGACGAGCGATGGCATCGAGCTGATCTGCGATGGTGGGAGGGCGGACCTGCTCGACGCTCTTCTCCTCCTTCGCCACCTTCTTGGACGGCATCGCGAAGGGAGGAGCTCCGAAGAGTCCTCCAGACTTCGTCGAGGGAGGGAGAGGAGAGGTCGAGAAGCCCCCAAAGCCGGGTGCGACCGCAGGAGCTGCGAACGAAAAGCCCGAGGGAGGAGGAGGAGGAGGAGGAGGAGGAGGCGAGAATCCGCCAAAGGCAGGTCCGGTAGGTGCGGGAGGTCGCGCGCTGAAGAGTCCCTGCGACTGCTCGACTGCTTCAGTCGTGACGGGAGATGCCCTGAAGAGCGATCCGCTCGACGTCTGGCCGCCGAACCCAAAGTTGGCGGTGGCGGGACGCGAGCCGAAGAGTGCTCCGCCGGAGGAGGAGGACGGTCCTTGCGAAGCCGCCGCCGAGCGACAGTACGCCAACATCGTCGGAGGAGCGGCTCTTCCGCCTCCGAACGAGAAGCTCCCGTGGTTGGCAGAGTAGGGAACTGGTGCGACTGCTCCAAAGTTGGGTCCGCCGCCGAAGGAGAATTTGTCGGCGTGCGAAGGGGCTGGGGGAGGAGGGGCGTTGAAGAGGCCAGGCTGGGCGCCAGGGGGGAACGTGTGGGAGTAGGGGACGCTCTGGGCGACGCCAAAGGGCTTCGCGCCGAAGAGCGGGCCGCCGTGGTGGTCGAGCAACGCGAGGACGACGGGATTCGTCTTGTGGCGCGCAGCGTCGACCTCGGACTCGTCGACGGCGACAAAAGAGGTGTGCTTCGCGCTGAGTCCGTACGTCTTGCCGAGCCTGACGATCGCTGCCTTGACGGTCCTGCTCCTGAGGTCGACGTCCTCGATCGACTCGAAATCGTGCTTCCCGTCCTCGAGGTCCTGAATGAGCTTCCTCGCTGTGATCGTGTGGACCGGAGGTGGAGATCCGGCGTCGAGGAGGTGCGAGAGAGCGACGGGGACGATGACTTCGAGCTCTTCGCCGCTGTCGAGCGAGCCGCGGAGGGTGACGGTGGTGGGGAGGGAGGAGCCACGCTTCCAGGCGAGAATGGCGTAGGCGTAGAGGCGGGTTCCAGGAGAGAGAGATCGGATAGTGTAGGGCGATTGCTGGACTGGGGAGGGGGGAGGGAGGACGACGGGGGTAGGAGGGGCGAGGGGAGTCGACTTGGCCTTGTGCTCGAGGGGATCGACGTCCATGTCGAAGAGGGAGAGCTTCTTGAAGGACTCGATGGGGATAGTATCGTCATCGCCTGCTTCGGAGAGGAGCTCGAATTCATCGTCCTCGACGACGTTCGCCGGCGAGAGTCCCCAATCGACGCGGATGTTGGTGATGGGAGGGGTCCTGGCGGCCTTGAGGAGCCTCGCCGTCTTTCCCGTGAAGGACTCTCCGTCGACGACAAACTGGGAGGAACCGTTCCCGACGCGAGCGATCCCTTCGCACATCGCAGTCGAAGTCGAGTCGCCGATTCCGAGGACGTAGACGCGGAGGTAGGCGTCCTTCTTGGGGTTCTCGACCGCAGACTGGACGGCGTCGAGAGTAGCGTCGAGATCCCAGGCCTGCGACGAACAGTTAGCGAGGATGATGGCGCTGGAGAAGGCGGAAGTGCGCACGTCGCCGTCGGTGAGAACAAAGAGACTGGTCGGCCTGTCGGTCCTGCGCGAATCGAAGACGGATTGGAGCGCTGCTCTAATCTGGGTCCCGCCCATGTCGGCCTCCATCGAATCGACGTGCTTGGTCGCGTGGTCGAGCGTCGCCTGCAAGACGATAGCGGATCAGTCCTCAAGTTCTCAGCAAGGTCAAGAAACACCGAAACGCACCTGTTTGTAATTTTGACTGGTCTTCCACAACGACGAGTGCGAAGATCCAAACGAGACGACGTTGAAGACGCAATCCTTGCTCGGCAGCGAGCGTAGCATGACGATGAGCGCCTTCTTGGCCGTCTCGATCCTATCGCCTACTCCTCCCCAGGACCCCATACTCCCGCTCCTATCGACGAGGAAAACGAATTCCTGCTTGCTGAGGTCGGGGAGCTTGAACCTCGGGACCATCGTCAACCCCAGCGCGATCGTCCCATCCTTCGGGTGGACCTCGA